>JTDE01001193.1:79025-149066 GCA_014338405.1 Paragonimus skrjabini miyazakii
ATCTATAAATGCGACTTCTCGGCTCATGAAAGGAACCGCTTAATCCCTACTTCTCTTTATTACTTGCGTGAGAGATTTCATCTTGAATGCGATTTCTAGGGTTATTCAAAGTCCCCTAATGTGAATATTACAAACTGGCGTCACCTTTTTATTCAATTAATGCCACCGGATAATAAACGCTGAATCAGATTTACCTGCGATCCCATTTTTTAAGTTTTGTCGGCAGCGCACAATAGTTTCTAGGCATCGACAGCTTGCTTTCGAACTTGCGAATCTGTAATTCCGCTTTCCGACCATCCCGGGAGGAAACTGCGAATTTGTCTCGTTAACTTCAATCGATACTCCAATATTTCGCGTCTCAGTTCTGTTCTGAGGGGAATATGCTAACTTGAGCTGTTTCAGTCACAGTAAAATTCCAACCCTTCCCAAATTTTAGTCATTACTTAAGTCTAATTCAGAGGGTCGAATGAGTAGAACATATTGGTTAATTGGCTGCAGACACCGCTTATGACACAAAAGTATGTGCTGCCACTTAGCTAAAGATATTGCACAGATACCTAATATGACTTCGTTCAATAGGTTAAACTTACTACTTCATAAAACAATTAGTTCAAGATCTGTTTGTTCAAGTAGTACACCGCCCCGACGATCTAGGGTTAGTCTCAGGACCGAACACTGGGTGACTATCATTGAATTGGTATTCTTCAGTGCATACGGGTTTGCATAAGCCACACTGTAATCGCACAGTAAAGGGAGTGAAGGCCCACTGATAAAATATGAGCAACAGCGGTTCACTGCACGAAGCATGATGGGACCCGACAAACAATTGATAGATGTGTGAATTAGGTTAGAAACAGCTAACTGTCCATACAGGTTACAGTTTGAATGCTCACTACAGCAAATTACAACACACTCGGTCTCGGATTGTAAAGCAAACTTACAACAGTAGAATCTTCTACTTACGGTTGTGGAATAGTTCAGGATAGTAGTTAAGGTTAATATTTCGGGAACAAAAATCGGGAATTACTTATCAAACAATCGCTTACCAGGATTCTGTTCCAGCATAGAAAAGTGTACAAGCACTACCGAAGTTGCGCTTAACGATTGTGTAAATTTCAAGTGGATTACAGAGTAAGTTTTCCAGTCAGACCAATTTCTTTGGCCTACTTCAGAGTAAGCTCGTGAGATCACTCTTCTGAACGTTGCAACTGATGAAACGTTCCTCAATCGAAAAATGCAAGAAAAATGATTTCGATCTCGTTAACATCAGATAGAAAAACTAATGGAAAACAGATGGACTCAAGTGATGTTAAACCGTTTTTAACTGATGTCCATTGATTACTGATGAGTAGTCTGAGATTTGATCAATTTAAAGTTGAACGTCACCCACAAATGATCGCAGCGAAAGTGGTTGAGCGTTCACATATGATAACTCGGTCGTGCCCAATGTGAGGCCAATGGCGCAGTGGTCAACACGGTTGCCTCATGAAAGCGTGACCGAAGTTCTGTTTCTTGCCATGACAAAGATTTGTACTGCTGGTGAGGTCTAACAAGAACGAAGCTCAAGAGTAGTGCTTCTTTTCGACAAGGGCCGACTGGAACGTCTATGGGAATGTGACAGCTGTGATCAGTTGTGAGTGGTGTTCAGTTTAGTGTACATTGAGCCAAATGATTATAAAGCCACTATTTTTGCTTTTTCTCCATAAATGTTTTGACTCCTAAAGTTTGTATTTCACAGAAATATGTTAAAGCATATAGAAAATTTTTTATTTTCATTTTTGTTATCAAATAAATACCGCTCAACATCACACAAATTACAAAACTTGTGTATGCAACTATGAAGCACCTTTGGTAGGCGGTACCTTGGGTCAGAATTCATAATGGTTAATAAGGTATATACTTTCCTCCTTTTCCACTTGTGTGCTGTTCATCACTATAAGCGCTTCATTACACTTTCAAAAACTCGTTTCTTACTTCTTGTCAAGCTGACAACTTCGTCTGATCCGGTACAATTTTCACATGAGTTCTCTAAGAATTTAGATCAGTGATCTATGCTGACTGGTAGCTGTCTATTAAGAACACAGTCACGGAGATGAGCATTCAGTCGGTATCTAGTTGAAGAGTTATATGTGACTAAAAACATCGAGTTTACTTCAAAACAGTTATCGTAACAAGTGAACATCTGCATCCTAACTGGAGCCACTAATGTGTAACCATCAAACTTTTGATCATGGATTATTCCTGATCGTCTCGTAGACTTTCCACCAAAACCGCCAGAAATCTGAAGTTACAAATTTGAACTACTTTTCAACACTAAAAATATCACTGTTCCGAAGAGCACTCCGGGTAACGTATTGTTCTGCACGCACCATTCCATACAATGATATGCTTCCGGGAGTGAGGAACTGCAAATAAACGTCGAATCATCTAGATAGAGTACATCATTCTGAAGTTGCTTCACTCATCCAATTCACTCTCTTTTAGTCACAAAGTGCTCATTTATGCAATCGGAACAAAACCATCAAGACACTTTCACTGTCACTTGGTAAGTATCCGGCCTCTTTAGTATATTAAATACTCGATACAAACTGATATCGACCAAGAGTATGACAATAATCGTTATAGTTAAAAGTTGAGCATCACTCATAATAGATTACGGCTTTTGTAATCCATCTGGCTATTCAGTCATCCCCAATCAAACAGGAGTATCAGAAACACTGGATACGTTCGGACCCATTAATTATAGCAGTGCAATGGAAAGCTATGTTCCTATTCCACTGATTATCAAACCGCATCCCATATGACGACGTTGAGGCCACAAAAGTGAACTATCGTTTACTGAACAGTTAATGGGTCTTAATTGCACAATCTTCAAGGACACAAGTACAACCACTCGGTGGAAAATAAATAAGTTGTTTTCAACTGTTCGTCACAATGTTCGAAATAAAACCAATATAGGCTAATTAAGAATGGCTAATTTAAACTTAACAAGACTCCCATTGAATTTCAAAACGTCATACTTCATCAGTTTCAAGTTAGTCTTATTGAGATCAATGTTATTGAACTTACACTTTCTTTTAAAGGTTCAATGCAGTGCTTTTCACTTTTATGGTAGTTTGACGGATACGAATGTCGTCCAAACCATGGGGGTTGTCTGATGACCAACGTGAATATCGGACACAGTGAACTAAACTCGCTGTCATATGTTTTACCCTTGTAGTCCTTCTAATGATTAGGGCCCAACAATCGGAAAATGAGCTACATTCATGATCAAGGAAATTATAATGATAAGCTGTGCAATAAACCTCGGTTGTCGCATCTTTTCAATATAAACTGCACATAGTCATTTTTATTTTCCCGCTGCGATTTTTCTTATATTTATCACATAATATCAAGCTGAACTTCACTTAAAATTAATTTGATTTCCGTAAGTTTTTCAACTGGTACTACCCACATGAATTACTTTGCTCTAATTTTGCTATTATCAAAGCTTGTCGTTCTTGTCACCACCAAGAACCGGCTAACAATCCTGTAGGAATGTAAAAGTTGCAACCAACTGTGAGTAGCGTTAATAATTTATATCAGTCAAAAACCTCCACTACTCGTCAATAACATTCTCATGTTCGAGATGAGCAGCTTATAACCATGATCTGAATTTCATTCACAACTTACCGAGCAAAATCTCTTAAAGCATTTAAACACCCGGGCGACTTTTTCGAAATAAACCATTTTCGAAGACGAACGAAAATCGGTATTATAATTCTAAAATTTGTAGTGAATAGCTTACAAAAAACATCTTATCGTAACAAAAGAGGGAATGTACATTTCAAAAACTTTTGTAGAATTTGCCATTTGAAGAGATTGTGGATATTTCGCATTCACTTTGTGGTTTCTAATCGACTCTGGTGTAATAACGCGTTGATAGAAAAAACATGTAGATGATACTTGATGTGTTTTGATTTAATGGACCATTGAAAACAGAGTGATCTGAGTTAATAACTGACCAAACCCCGACAAAAACATTGTTTCTTGTTTTTACTAACTAACGCCCTCCGAGTCAGTTAAACCGCTAGAAACCATCGCTAAAATGATTGAGCGATGGATTGCAACGGCTGTTTGGGAGCTGTACTTGAAAGGAAGGAAGTGTGAGGTCTTCCATCGTGAAATCTGTAGTGATAACAGGTTTCTATGTTGCACTCTCGTTTTCCGTCCTCATGGATTTGCGGTAATCTGAATATTTACTAATCAGTTCAAAAATTCCATTGGATTAATTGTGCATACTGTCTACGATCCAGATGAATCAACACGTTCACGATACACTTAACCAATCATATTTCTTGGTTAAAAAATGGTCACAGTTTTTTTTGCTTGAGAAGTATGAGAAAATAATTTCTGGGAGTGATTAACGTCTTCAGATCAATCAATTCTGAAGGATATATGTATCGAATTGCAAGGATTAGTCTAGAACACAATCAACAAGAAACAATAACATTTTCAGCAGAATGGGCGTTTAGTGACATCTTATTCACAAACTTTATGCTTCTTTTGGCGAGCGGTAGGCAAAGGAAATAAATCTCGTTCATATTTTATCTTGCCTGTCATGTGATGGTACGTTATGCTACTCAACTTTTAGAAGTAGGCATCGGACTTGAACTTCAGTCACTGGTAATGATCCCCGGAAGCGACTACTTTGACGGGATTTTTTGAGCAGTTCACGAAAACATCCACTAACGCCATAGTGAGCAATGAAACTGTATTACTAGCAGGTGGTCTGGTAGATATTTTGATAATTGAGAAAATACTCAATTGTAAACTTTCTCGATTTCGGTTGGATTCGAACCAACGACCAAAACAGGGTGCACAAACGTAGCAGGCGCTCCATTAGATGAGTTACGAAGCCAAGTCAAGTTTAGGTATGCTAATTAGTAAAAATGAAAGGCTAAGCCCTGAAAGTAGATTGGCACGCATCCAGCGATTTTTTCATCGTAGGTGGACCGCTGAAGAACTCATCTAACTACGAAATTTATGGTTGAAAGTGGGAAAGGTTATAATAAAAACATTTCATAAATAGTAACCATCATTATTGATACTCTAGTTAACCACCCAGCAGTTCAGTCAGCTAAAAACATCTTTAAACATTTCACTGATTGTTTTTCGGATGTATGTGAAAAGACAGTGGGAAGAAATTGATTTTGAAGAATTTGTTAAGTTAGAACTGAAAATTTTAAAAATTTAGTCTTCATCTGGATTTAAGTCAACGAGAAGTGACGCATGCCCATCCTTTGCGAAGTCACATAATTGCATCTAAAACTTGAAAATTGTATACAATAAGACTCCACTATTGAACCAGTTTACTGTATCTGTGTCGTTCACCAAACGTTGCAGAATATGAAAAGCATTTTACTCAGTAGTTCACAGTAGCACCCATCGACAATGTTTCCTTTTGAATGACACGTTAATGTCTGGGTCAATATAACAGAAGGTAGATTGAATAGTTTGGCGATACATCACTAGCCATAGGTCACGTTATCCACTGGTGATGTTCCGATTTTGCTCCAGATCTGCTTCTCTGCCCGAACTCATCGGAAGTAAGAGTGATTGATGTTCGGCTGACTGATTAAAACAGGGAATGCAGTAATAATATACTGTTCTTAGTATGAGTAAGTTTTGGGCACTGCTTCTTTTCGACAAAAACTGATCTGAGGAATCCATGTGATTGCAAAGTATTTGACTGACAGTTAATGAATCACATTATCTTTACAGGCTAACAGAAATCAAAACGTGACAAACAAAATCGTATTTGGTGTGTTATGTTCAGGTTAACTACAACACTGTAAATGTAAATGCAGCTATCATTTGAGGAGTGCGCGGACCCTAATACACCGTGAAGCCAACGTCATCTGGAGAATATGGACATGGTTACGATGATGCCACGTCATTTGCTAAAATGACGGTAATCCATAGCAACCTGGATGTTTTGACATGAATGATTAAGTGACAGAGGACTACTGACTTTAATGAGATTTCTGTCTGCGCTTCCTCAGTGGACAGTTGCGTAAGGAAGACAAAGCAACGCTTTGTATATAGTAAAATCTCAATAAACGTCCAATTAACATCTTCTCAAGAAGATGGACTACGTCCTTTGGGAAATGGCAAACCAAAGAAGCCAGTTTACAATGGCTAATCCTTAGCTCAAGTGAGCGAGCAAAACGAGGCGAAAGTTTGTGAGTAAGCATTTGAACAAAAGATTACCCCCCGTTTATCCCAGCCATGTTGCTCAAATTTTCCAAATTTATCCGTTAACTTCACCCAAATCCAGGGTTATCGCCTACAGAGTGATAGTCGAATCTTGCAAGTGTACATCATGTAATTTTTACAACGGACTCTTTCAAAAATGAAGAAAACAAAACAATCAAAAAGAACCAGCATGGAAGAAATTTAACCTCATTTTTAATTGCGCACAGTCTTTTTCAACCAGTCTATCCCTAAAATAAGTAATAGGTTTGATTTTTCGTTTTGTCCAAGTTCAATAGTGACGCGCGTGCACTACATTACCAAAGGAAGTCAACTTCAACCCAAATAACGATTGGACAATCAGCATATCTGATCAGTAGTGTGACCAGTTTGCTGACCTAGAACAGATCCGCTCATGGAATATCTGAACATCAATCAGATTAAAAATCTCAATAAGAACTCCATATTTTCGTGCTGTATGCCATAAACACGGCGATTACGACACAAAAAGTTCAACAAAATTTGGAATATCAGAAAACACCTACTGAAAGTTATAAAACAAGCTGTTCAGATCTGCCAGTTTCAACTCAGCTGTTTCCAACTAATCATTCAGTAGTATAGAATGACTTTCATAGTTACGAATCATGTGAACAAAGCTTGTTGACCTGACTGTGATAAAAAAAATGCTGGTTTGCTGATCGTATTGTTAGATCAATCTATATTCATATTACTTCACCTATCTGCCTTCGGAGAAGGGCAACTTTTCGAACGACAATATAAGTTTTAATTCCGAAGTGCAAAGCAGCATATTCTCAGATCAAATTTTAATAAAACAGTCAAAAACGGTAATGCGCACGCTCTCGGACCTCGGGACACATTCCGGCATAAGTAAGGATTCATGTGATGCAGGTACAAACTGACACTGATATATGCAGGCAGCAATCACCACACAGATTATCGGCATCAACGAAAGCTCATCTCATGGAGAACCATCACTTGATGGATCCCAGTTAAATATTCACAGTTGTCTACGCAACTGGTAGGCTCCGGTGTTTACGATACATACCAAGGCAGTTGCTCTGAGACGATGGTGTCCACCTCCATTGTTAATCTAACAGTGGATGCAACTGACTGATTAGTGAATAGCTCTGCCGTATATCTTCTTTGTAGGTCTAGTTTCAACTGTGATTCCTGGTTTCCGCTTTGCAACCACATGTTCTGAAGTACGCACTCCATAATGTAGTTTGAAATTTGCCAAGCCATACATCCAGCGTACCAACGATTTCGAATATGCTATTGTAATTTTTAATAATTAACCAGACAACAATTTTGAACTTGTTTTTATCAGCAGCTTAATGTAAGCAAACTGCGTCGTTGCATCAATAGAACGAATCCGAGCAACAAGACAGTCGACGTAAGGATTGAGCAAACATGGCATATTTCAGATTGCCTCACATAGAAAGACGTCATATACGGTCTTGATTGTTGCAATACCGTCAGTTATTTTGTCGAGGCTACCTGTTCACCAGTACACATCCCACGCAAGTTAACTAGAGACCTGTCTAGCGGCTTCAATTTCCGGACTCTTTGGGTAATATCATTAGAGCATAATTTGTATCCGGTTAGTTAATTTAAACTGAATGATTTCGTTTGTTGGGAAACAATGTGCACAACCGTTAAAAAGGCGTCCTTCTTTGTAAATCAGTGACCATCATTTAAATCATGTAGAAGTTTCCCCATAATAGGAAACAATATGGGTTGCAATTTCATCAGTTACCTCATTCTTGATTTCGGGTGCGACCGACCCATAAAATCTATCAAAGCAGATTGTATTTTTAAACAGAATTTCCGCAGTCTCTCACAGCCCATTCCAGTTGCTGTTTTCTGTGGCTATCACCTAAGAACAAAAGAGGACAAGCATCTGACAAACGTGCCTATCTAATAATCGAGTCCCAGAAAGCATCGCAGCAGAACAACCTACTTCTGCAATCTATCCAGGATGTGCTAATGCCTCCATCAAAGAGGATTAGCTTACGTTGCTACTAACACTCAATAACTACAGTCTGTTGGAACAATTGCATAGGTAATTCAAGGCTCGCACAATCAGACATTCGACGTCAAGATCCATCGCATTTATAAGATTAATCTCCCGCAGAACCTGACGTTCCGTAAGGATGTAGCCCAAACCTTCACCTGTTCGTCCTACTTGTGATTTCCTGGTCGTACGTTATCAAATCAGCAGTGGGGTATAAGCTGAGAACATAAAAATCTGACACAATGGCTCTTTGAATCAGGATCCACAAGTAATCTCTGATCATTCAAGGTCTATTAGTGTAAATTCATGTGCATAGGTCACCAGTTATTAGCTTGGTACTAGCTAATTTATAACATGCTGAAGGTTTCCGAATTACAGGAATAGTGTAAAACTAGTGATACACGTCTGAGGTGTGTCTAGAGCAAAGAATACACAAGTGAAACATTCTCTACTACGCACAGATAGACTGTGCCCCAGCACAGAAGCAAACGGAAAAGCTTGTCACCCATATTCGTAAAAAAAACGTCCCCAGAGGAGATACTAAATGATCCGTGAGATATGGTGTAAACGGTTATACTCAAAGACTAGAAAAGTTAGTCTGTTTCTAAACGCCCCCAAAAAACATGTGAAAAAATTTGCTCATGATTTACAAACTACAGATTGATTGTGTAAGCGTGATCTTTCACTCTAGAATGCACCACTTAGTTCCGTGGTCATAACTGAATCGTTTGAGATATACGAATTTTATCCAGGCGGCGATTACGTTGAAGTTAACGGGTGCTTCATTTCTCTGGACACCTATCTGTCGCACTCTAGCAGGTCAACGGATGTGTGTCTATTTGTGTGTTTGCTGACCCCACTTTGACTATCTGTCTGTAAATATATATTCGATTGTGTTTAGTACGCAACTGCAATATGTTAGCGTATTACACACCGGTGTCGTCCTCCTTATTCAATCTTTTCTTAAAAGTGTTTTCCTCTCAAACATAGACCTTTTAGCAGGTTTCATTCTTCTAGAGCGAGGAAGAATATGCTTTCGATCAGTCTCTCCCCCGTACAATGAATCTAATGTAAATTAATTTGAAATAGTTAAACAGATCGGTAGTTCCCTCAATTGACCATCTGGTGTTTTCCGTTCGATCTCATCTGAAGCGAACAAGCACATTATTTACGAATGTTTCACGGTTTCAACATTTCATCGTTTTGATATATCCGCATCGGTCATAGCGGTAGCTAAGCGTTTTCTCATTCCACGCACAATGAGATATGTTTTGGTTACCGAACCCTGAAACGACAGCTCAGCCAGCTTTTTATATCCGTAGATAAGCATGTCTTAACTTGCAACATGAAACCTAACTCACATGATTAATTATCGTTTAACTACATGAAGGATGGGCTCATCGGTATAAAAAAATTCTCAACTGTATAATAGGCGACAGTCGACTAGAGGGATGTAGGTGAGCCAAACCAAAATCAGTCAGAGCAAAGCGTGAAGTTCGTTGACCCAGCGAACTATGTACAACTTGCTGAGAGACAAACACATTCCGTTTTCGTAAAATATGTCGGTATGTCGAGCATTTCATCACAACGAACAACTTACGAGATTTGTTCACTAGGCACCTTCCTTTCACATTTACCGGCGCGGCCCATAAATCACTAGTCACCTTATCGTTGTAGAATTACTCACTTAACCGAAGGCGAATGAACAGTATTCACCGGGCGATAACGACAGCAGAATAACAAGCTTTTGTTCAGCTCATTTGTCTTTAACCCTTAGTGAACATCGTTCTGCTCTTTTTCATTATGCTGAGCTAAACGGAAACAGCAGACGGTGTGTTCAAACTTATCTAGAAGAGACCCATTTGCAAAAAACCTGGACTTCAGCTGGATTTGAACGAACTACAGAAACAACATTCCAAAACGCGGATGCTTGGGCTGTCAGTCGGTTGGACCATTTGGTGAATTCCATATGATATTTTGTTAGGTGGGTAGGTTCAAGTGTGAAACTTCTGAGCTTCCAGCGTGGCTTCGTAGCTCAGCTGGTGGAGTATTTGCCGCATTTGGGCATGTTGTTTCTGTCGCTCTTCCGAATCTAGTCCAAGTACACGGTTTTCGCAACTGATCTCTTCTAAATTATCAAATCTGTCAAACAACTTATTACTCATATATTTCTGTTCGGCAAAAAGCTCAAATCTCTCGCTGTACTGATTCGCTGTTTTGGTTTCTATTGGGTGATGCATTTTCAGAAAATATTCGTAGTAAATGGGCTCAACTTGACACTCTTGGAAGGACCCGTAATAGTTATGAGAACAAACCAAGTGAAACGTATTCATTGACATTCCTACTGGTAGCAAGAGTTTGATTCAGCCGTGAATACATCTGCATGTATTTAGTGTGGTTGTGGCAGTGAGACATATATACGTGTTTTTGTTAAATTGACCGCGAAGGCTCAATCTATAGCAACCTTGCAGAAATGCATAAAAGTTCCTCGGACTCAGGTTGTTTTATAAAGATGTACAGCAAAGATGACTTCACGTTTTCGGATGCTTTCCCTTTATATTCATTACCCCCACGCCCTTTCTACAGAAGTTATTTGTTCTAAAGTGTTAGAATTAAAGCACACGTTGTGTTGTAATGCTTACAGTTCGACAATAATATTACACAAAAAGACTGAGCAAAACCCCCCATCAATTGCAACGGTAGTCCAAGATGTCCACAGCTAACCGCAACTTCTGTGAAGATCTGATTATGGATTAACTACTGATATGGTCCACAAGTTTTGGCTTATCGAATGTACTATTTATGGGTAGTCACTCGTGACTGCAGTGTATGACAAACGTCCCGCACATCGGATACCCCGCATTTAAGTCACATACACAATAGTGTCCACCGTGTTTGTACATGTTGCATGCATACAGTATACTGAGTGTTGCAACTGGAACTCATTTTCGTAAAGACGAAACAGGGGTCTCAGGGAGGCATCAAGATTAAAGGTGATATTCTGGCTAGGTCCACGGTTGTAGAGACTTATTGATACCGGGAGTATTCTTTGCTGATGCGATTATTTTGCCATACACCTGTTCGACATACTGGCAATCTACTGTATAGTTTTATATGAAACCCACACGATTACCGATTAATAATGTAGAAAACGAGACGACGGTGTACTCAGAGTTCAAGGAACAGATTAATCCACGTAACCTGCAGTAATATGCATAGGCTTCTGCTCGATGCTTATTTACAAGTAGTTTGGCAGATTTCACAATTTAGAAGAGAGGTAGTTGCGAAACAATCTGCTGAAGTCCAGACTTATGGTAGTTTGTCTCTTACCAGATATGTCCTACTCCTCCTCAGTAATATAATGTCAATGCTTATCGATGGCGTTGGTGGATTCCAGCATGAGCCGACTGAGAAATCAAGCTTCTCTAGTCAATCTTCTGGATCTTTCGGTAAATTCCGCTTGCCATGATATGTTGGGGGTAGGGTAACTCGGTCCACATGTGAAAGTTCTGAGATGGTGTAGCATTTACCGCGTTTGGCCATACTGTGTCCACCGCTGGTTCGTATCCAGTCGATGTTCCAGATTTTTCGCACCCGGGTCTCTTCTACATACATATGCATTTAAAAATTAGGTACGTATTCTTTCTGAAAAATTAGCGTCTAGAGCAGTGTTTCCCAAACACAACGTTGGCTTCTACTATTAAAATATTACATTTTACCGAATCACTGATTTTTCTTCTGATCTTCATGCAACTGCACCTAAATCTGACCTTTATACTTACTTTTTCTTGTTCTATTTCAGCTACGTTGCCCACACACCGAAGTGTTTCCTATATTTTCTGCTGAATAGCCGAGCCATTCTTCTGTTCAAGGCAAAAGTATAACCATGAACTGCCAAACGGATATCTTCTAAATACTATGCTTCTTTTCAATTCATATAGTTTATTCTGAGAGTTTTATTTTCAATAGAGCATATGCAAGTTGTATATCTTGTCTGTATGACTGCTGAATCAAACTAATCCAGGAGACATGATGATCATTTGTTCTAATTTGTTCGAGTACTTGCAGACTGTTGAGCAACAGGGATACGGATGGAAGAGACTTCGGAGGTACTCTTGAACTGCTGTTGATTGACTCACTACTCCTTACTGTGCACACTAGTTTACAGAGTAGGATAACTTGTGAATTCGATGTATTCGTGCACATTCTTTGGAAATTACAGGTTGAATTGGAAATTAACATCGTAATAACTTATGTGGCTACACCGTTGTGGATTTGTTGGTCCCCCACAGCACATTGCTCTGTTTCAATATCGGATAATTTGTCCTATGGTGGTTTCTTGGCAAGCCGAATGAATTAATACAACCACTGCTGACGTTGTCCGCTGATATATCATACGCACATACTATTTCCAAACATCGGAGCTAGTTACATAGATCATCAGCATCATCGTCATAGACGTGAGACAAATTACGGTCTACTACATCTTAAAACATACCTATTAGTTTGTCGGCGCGGTTAAGTCGATGAATATCAGAGGGTATAACATGTCATTTGAGATGTGACATCTATGTCTGCATACGTGCTGTTATGAGAAACTGTTGAGTATTCATGAGGTTACATTGTAGAAAATCAGATAGATATCAGTATTTCTATCGACAAACTGAAGCACGTAGTATTTCCCTGTATCTTAGGTGCTCAATTTCAAGTCGGTAGACAACTCAAAGGGCGTGAATGTTGGCGCTGCAATGTGTGAACCATTGTGTATGAGCTATTTACAGATAAGTAAACTTCTTCACGTTCCCGGTAATTAAAATCTCTACGGGCCTTACCTGAACAGTATATTTTGTCTAATCAAATGTAGTGATGACAACCAAACCCCACTGGCGTATTTCACCTTTGTGTATCACAACGGTAAGTTTGTCATCGAGAAGAAAGAAAACGTTGGAGTGTCTTTACTGCATGCTACTTTGCTCTTTAAAAAATGCACCAGTTCAAGGGTCAATTAATGGAAAAATACATGGGCTGGCCAGTACACGCACTTTTACAGTTCTGTTCTTCTGAAGTGTAAACACAACTTGATCCGTTGACTAACGGACAGGGCTAGAAAAGCTTGCAAGCTGGACAAACTATTGAGTGAAGGTCAACTTGTTCAAGACACAATTATGCAATCAAAAGTGCTGCACGAAACTGTCCAGATAGTGGATAAAAAGCTAATTTCATTCACTTATTATGCACGGAAGAAGTTACCAAAGAGCCCGTCAGCTCACTCGAAAGTGTTAACAATGAAGCAAGGATCAACCTGTCTTACAGTATCCGCCCGATATTTATGTAACAGCTCAGGGATGGTATGGTTATATTCTCTTCTTCTTTTGTCGTTTATGCACATTAATTGTTGTCAACCTAGTTACCCTGACAAAACTACGCTGTGATGATCGGGCAGAATCTGTGAGCGCATCTCTTAGTGATTTCCCAACAGTCAAAGAAAGTCCATTGCTAGCACGATCGTCTTCCACTTCAGTAGCACTATTCATGACATAATATCAGACGTCGCATTCCAAATCATCTGTGATAACTTTTAAACTAACTGCAGAGTTGTTAAAGTGCAATTGTAACCTACTACTATCAGACTCTACAATAAACGTTTACATGCTCGAGACCAATTGGTGCAAGCTCCTTATCTACCTTGGTCAGCTATCCCAAAACCAGTTGAAGCCCTATCACAAAGGGAACACATAGACGTCTTACGGGCACGTGTGTTATTACAGGCAGGCATGCAGCTTCAAACAACCACTAGCACTCAACCTCCCCTCCAGTAGACCATGATCAGCCTATATCCGTTGCGCTTAACTACCTAAGTGACATGTTCTAATTTAAGGTATACACTAAAAGCTCTTGATATATACCAATTCCTACGATGTTCTCATAAATTGCGTATCCCAAATCAATTATGTCCCTTCTGGTACAAACAAAACGAAACTAATGCTAGGCTCGATTATATAAAAAGTCTACAAGCATGCGCCCATTTGCTCTAGCCGATCTCGAACAATTCTGCACATTTGCGGTCGCTACATTCAGTACATGAGTTGGACCAATTTTCACTTGTCATGCTCTTTACCGACGTTCTATTGCATGGTTGATCGGTTAATTTAATGTTACTCATACTAAAATCTCCATGCGAAGAAATGAACAAAAGAAACGCTTCCTAACGTTTCCTCAATGTGGTCTACCAGCGTCACTTTTGGTATACAGTAATGAAAATTAAAGTCATTTACACCGTTTACAAAGCTTCATAGACACAGAAAAGTCTAACACTTTATAATGTACATAAGCGGATATGCCTAATTATGTTTATCCATCGAGTTCACTCTTTGCATTGCATTAAAGGGTACTTGTGATTGCCTGCATGCTCTAGCTCACATGCACCAACTATCGAAAAATGAACCACTAGTTGCCGACCCCTAGGTGTACTGGTGTTGTGACCGCAAAACACGTTTAACCTACATGTCGTTTATTGCACAAATTCCCCTACAGGTTATGTTAAACATATGATCACGAACACGTACACTCATTTGCACGGCTGACGCGCATTCACACACGTTGGATAGCAGTACGTTTTTATTCGCCCTAGTGGCATTTCTCCTATAGCGCGTACACACTATTCCGGTAGTTCCTTCTGGTCCGTCGTCTTCCTGGCGTTGAGGCTTGCCCTTTAGTTCCTGAATGCCGTTTCTGAGTAGTATACAACTCACAAGCGAGACTGCCTGTTATACAACACTGGTAGCTGTTTAAGCACATACTAGATGCAGTTGGGATGCATCAACATTTCAGATATCCAAAGTAAACTCTGGAAAGACAATACCATAGGTCTGACTGTTTTCGTCCATGTGCTCAGATAAAATGAATATGTATCGAATTTTGCACGTTATCTCTCGTTAGGACTCAGAAATTACACATCAGTTGTAGCGTGAAAAACGTATACTTTTTGATTTTCATGAGTTTCCTGCTTCAAACTGATATTCCCTGCGTAACAAAAGCTGTTTTACCCAATCCTGGATACAAAGTTTATCAGATACTGCTTAAATACGAACAATCTACATGCTGCCGAGAATAAAGTAAACCGTTTTACACACAGTTAGTTATATCTACACTCTACCTCCAGCGCGGCCTAGCACTAATATTCTTTACGGAGCCGAAGTCAGACTATCGACTTGCCCAGTCTAACAATTTTCACAAGATTTTCTGTTTCGCCGTCTCAAGTCAAACGCTTGTTGAACAAAATTTGGAAACCAGATCTTCTCGCCACATCTCTTAAAACATTATCAAATCTATCATTTTTCCATACTTTAACGTGAACGAGTCAACGTATCATGATCAATCTGTGTTATCCACCCGGATATTGAAAAACAGTTCAGGTGCCAAGACGGTCAATACGTATGCTAATTCATACGCTTGTTTTCACTTCCCGCCTATTCCTAAATGTGGTAGTTGCTCACGTTTAGTCCACTCATTGCAGTATAAGAGCCTCTGTACAAACTGTCTTTTGGACTTACGAGATACTAGACTTTTCAGTTACCCTTTTAACAGGAAAATAGCACTACAAATTTGTAAACATTGTTACGCGGATAGTTCGAAACCGTAAAGAATGCGCATTCACAAAATCTTCATACTCAGCAGAAAAAATAAATAAGTTTCTCGTTGCTGTCATTTTTCGATGTTTTCCAGCTGCAGTTTTAGAATGGTTTACGTGGATTGCATTTATCACACAAGAATTGTAATGAGGAATCTGGGTTCTGGTTTGACTAGCGGTTGTGGCACATGTCAATGTCAACATTCCCTGTGAAATTTTTCCACCGACTAATTATATGAGAAGGCATTATTCTATTTGGTCAAGAATGAACTGTATGGCTTGTCTCCGTGCGGACAGCATGTTACCTTCCGGTCTTGAAGTTCATAAGACAAGTCTATTGGCTTCTGTTCCAATGAACTCAAACCATATGAATTTGTTCCACTGATCCCAACTATGCATTCAGCCATAATGCTTTGATAAAACGTCTTCTCTCAAAACATGTCTGGCAGTTCATGCCGGCCATGTCCTCACCAACACTTCTGGGTGCATGCTCCCATAAATTTGTTTTGTTCTCAAAATTGTATTGCTGGATTGTTGAACAAATGCTGTAATGATGTCAATTCAGTAAAAAGCTATGCAATGATGCTATATGTGGGACACATTTAGAGTCTAAGATCATCCGCGCGTTGTGGCTGCAGTAAGATGTAATTAAAACCAGTAAGCAAACACGAACTAAATCTGAACTTATCGTTGCACCAAAGTCGTGTATGGAGATGGGAAACTAACTGACGGTCATTTAAGAACGAACGATAACTGTGTATAAACTACTATTACATGTTACTTGAGGTACTTCTAAAAACAAACTTTGTCTTTCTTTCCGACGAGAAATTCATTTTGGGTTTTCTAAGGAACAAACGTCTTTAGATTATATCTGCACCAAAATCGTTGTACGGACCTCCGTAAAATTTGGAATTAGGTAGAAAACACAATTTTTAGAAGCATTACCAGATAACAGAAACAATGTGATTTATAAAAATGGTTACTTTTGGTATCAGGCTTAAAAAGTGGATAACCATTCCGACTGATCGTTCCAGTGTGCGCTGTGTGCGGCATCCTGCCTGAAAGAGACAATTTCTTATGTTTTCTCCCTTATTTTTCTTGTTAATCTAACTTGTAATGATTTTGTTTAGGGTTTGTTTAAATAAGTCGATTGAATCGGAACTTCACAGTTTCTGTAGACTTTAAATCTGGACTGCTTGTAATCAATTCCTACAGCAAATTTGCATCCGATTGTATTCCGGTCAATTTAATACTTGATTTCTGCTCAATTTTTTGACATTGAGTATTTGACTCTCGACTGAAAAGGGGTTTCGGTTTGTAAAAGCTTTGTTGTAATTGTTATACTATAGTACTGTATTTGAGTGTTCGCAATTCAGTTACGATTTAAAACTTGCTGTTCGGTACGCGCTGCACAGTCAATCGATGAGGGTGATCGATACCCGCGACACTGCTATTTATCTCTCAGAAAATGCATGAGAGGTGCACGTGCACAAAGCTTTGAACAAAAGTTTTTGAAGTTTTATGGGGTGCTTCTGTTAAATTCGTACGCTTCTCACATCAACATCTGACTGTAGATGATGAAACTAACTCCCAATGCAAGCATAGTTTTTCACCAGTTAATGAGCAACCGTAGGGATTAGTACACGATGGTATTGCATTCGATAATAAGAAGCCATACACAGTCATATACGCCCAATTAATATTGGTGGCTATCTCAGCAAGTTTACTCTACCAATTTTGAATCTTCCCAAGTAACAAATTTATTTTCAAATTAGCAGATTGATAGCGCGAAATTACCGATTTATAAGTCCTTGCAAAAATCAAAATATAACATCTTGAAAAGAACGTGTGCGCTCGCAACTTGAAAGACACGTACTTGGTCCAATGTGAAGCGGGTGAGACACGTTGCTCCTGGCGCTTTTGAATACGCGTCTGTGCATGCGCACTCATAATGACGTCTATCGGATTAATTAATTTTCCCTGATTATGTCCCCTCCATAATCAACAGATTACCAGTTCAAAACGCTTATTAGGTGGGTCAGAACTATATAAATATCAGAACCCCTCACCGTTTGTGAAACAATCAAGCCTGTCTTCGCCAAGTCACCTGGCCGAAAGTAACATAAGACAAATGACGGTACTCGGTCGTAGGTTGTTGTAAGTGATGGTGTGTGGAACGACCACCGGTAGGAGACAAATTCATGTCAGTAGGTGACAACACTCAATCAGAGAGCTTATCCCATTAAGGCAGGTGCTCGCAAGCTCCTTAGGAATCTGTCTGTCAGGTGTTACCACTGCTTTGATCGGTTGTTGCAGCCGTGTTCATAGTGAAGAGTGCTATTGTCCATATACACACACATACCGTACAACACGTGACTCCACGGAGCGGTGTACAAGACAGGTGTACACTGAACACGGTGTTGTTCAAACGAGTTTTCTTATGGTTCAGGCTACAGATCCAGTTATGCATACACTTTGAACACGAATACGTACGGCACGTGAGTCGTATTACCGTTGCGTTCATTCTGAGACCAAGGGTATTAAATCCTATGTCCTTACGTGATATGCATTACCCGGGAGATCACGTGACTGTTCATCTTCATACATTCTGTATTGCATTTCTTCAAAAACCATCACTAGAGAGAGCAAAACTGGATCGATTCAATCGGTAGAAAACTTGGATGAATCACAGTTTTTGCTCATACTTCAAACATGGTTGATTCATGAGCTAGAAAAATCGTCATCTATATGATATAACCATTAGGTGCAAATGTGGCCGTCAAATGGGATTGATCGTTAACAGTAATTGACGCAACTATCACCGGACCTTTTGACTCTTGTGCCAGGCTTCCCTTACTTTAAATTATAGGAGCTATACTGTTATCTATAGGTACTAACTCCATTGCGATTTATTTATGTCAATAAGCTGGGACTAGATGGAGCCCGTTGATAAATGTTCATAAATGGTTAACATCACCACTGATCTACTGATCTACAGACGAACGGCGCAACCAACTCTCAAATGAGTTTATATCTACGATATCAACATCTGTCGTTCCCAAAGCAGGACCTGTTGTAGAAGTTTATTAGTGGGGCACATCTGATGAGTGACAATGAATACGAAGATGACAGTGTGCTTCTGATAAATTGTGACCACTGGGCATATAATATTTATGTTGCCATATTTTATAAAGTGCATACTCTTGTTATTCTCGTTCAGTAAAGTTTACCGTTCCACAGTATGGCGGCTACAGAGTCGAACCAGCTCAGCTTGTGCCGGCTGGAGTTTAAGATGCCCAAATTTTTTAGACAGCACGATGCATCTTCATTCTCTCCGTAGACTGAATTTCACGTACATAATGTCCAAAGTCCAGAAGCACACCAATAGAGTTTAACACTAAGCTGTCCATGCTCTGGACTTAGTGTTTATCCGTCCCATATGCTTTGGCACTCATTCGCCCTGAAAAAAGGAATAACCAAGGAAAAAATACCCCATTGTAACAGAATAACTGGCAGTGCTAGTAAAAGACACCACACACTTATCGCCGTCGTCTATACAGAACCAAATTTGCTCACAAATGCTGTTTACCCTCATGTATAAACATGTTGTCATGGCTATACAATCATATTTTCAGTTGGGGCAATCACCTTCACCGACTAAACAAACAGTTTTCACAGCACCGTCCATCAACCAGCATACCTTGTCTTAAGTCTATGAATGACGACCAGTAAAAAAGAATGTGAAATATTCCCCACTAACTGGTCATCCGTTATTTACTAACCAAAATACACTCTCTTTCGACTTACATTGCATCATATTTTGTGTCGGAAAACTTTGCCACGTAACTCAGAGAATATTAGTTTAGCTTCACTTTTTATTTTCAACACTGCTAGATGGTCTGAGCAGCAAGGTTCACTGCATTGATCTCTGCGAAAGAATGAAACTAGTTCGTCAGCTATATATACTAACCCGTTTTATGGAAACAATGACACAGTCATTACTTCTATCCCCGAACGTCATCATCACATCCTGACTTGAGATTATTAATTTATCCGACGTGCCGGTTGAAATCAATTGCTAAACTTAGTTGGTATATCGGCGAAACATCATGTCCGTCTTCGTATGAAGAATGAACGGGGGAATGAACAATGAAGTCAGGCGACAAAGTGAAGAAAAAACGAGATTATAAATTAAAAACGAATGAGTAAGATGTTAAGAAAAAGACAGTCCTTTTCAGTAAAATTTGAAGTTCATCCACTTGGAGTTTTCTGGCAGAGTGAGTGATATCACTGTCATATCATGTTGCACCAACCCTCGTAGAATGCCTCATAAGCAGATGCCAAACATGAATATATTCGACGAATGCGTCCAGCTCTGTTAATGAAACCTGCCCGTCACTATCTTGTTTGCAGGTTAACTGTGCACAGACGGTCATTTCTACCGTCGACTTGTTTTGTTCAGTCTAATATGTATTATCGCACGCAGATATCGGACTCACAGTATTTAGTGCCTCTACGATGAATGAGCTTGGAACTCTGGTCTTCTTTCCCAAAAAAGTCTTCTATCACCTTCAACTAAAGCTAGGCTTATCAGCTAGTTGTAATCAGCTTACGGTTGCTCAGCCCTTCAACGGTACTCTGACTGGCTCGTTGAATGATGAAGAAAATCCCTGATCAAAGGTTTGACGTAGAAGTATACCAGTGCTTTGTGAACATGGCCCGTCAAATTGCCAATTTGTACTCGTAATGTTGATATAAAATCTTTCACTGCTCATTCACATGTTGATAGATTACCGGCAGCTGTTTCCCTTTTTTCTGCGCTTACCAGGTGAAGCTGGTCAAACTAACATTTGACTCTAGTTATGAGCTCAAACTCTTATCTACCAGACCATTAGTAATGACACCGGTTAAGTCTATCAGACAACCATTTAGGTGGTCTCCAACCAGAATTGATTTTTCATCACTTGCTCTGAATGGTGATCCGACTTATGGAAGCTTCACCCGAATCTTTCCAAGTCGGTCTCCAGCCCAGCTGCCTCTGCCAGGTGAAGGTGGGCGCGAACAAAACCGGACAACAAACGGTGTTGTTTCAAGAGAAATAGAGCATCAAAGTAATATATATATATACTGAGATATAATCCTAATCTGGCCATCAGTAATTTTGAATTTATACATACTGACGGTTGTGAGTTGATGCTCGTGATACACAAACATACACTGTATACCACGATGTCTACACTTCCAAACCTACCTGGTATTTCTTATAGTTAATTATTGATTTATTTTTCTTCTTGTGAGTATTACATTTTCTCGTGTTCCTGCGCGCACATACGCCCATGAATTATCGTTTGCGCGTGACCGGAAAATGACCGTAAAGGTGCACAAAAGTTTTGGGTTCCAGAGGTATGCTAAGTTAGTTGATCTTGAGGACAGCAGTAAAAAGAACAATCTGGAACGGAAGAAGATAACCCACCCCTCGGAAAGCTACGCATAACTATTCATACGGCATAACTCTTCTATTGGTTTGTAGTAGCATAGTTTCTCGATGGAAAACTGCATACTGGTCAGTATGAATGCAAACGCACACACACTCCGAAGCTAAACTATCATGTATAAAACGTGCTTCTGATTGTAGTTGCTGAAATTCTGCTTGTGTGTACTAAGTCGACCATGTCCGGTAAACATACTAGGGAATTGATACAATCGGACATGAGTGAAGATATGCAAGAGTTTGTTATTAACGCATGTGATGAAGCCTTTCAATTGTTCCAAATGGAAAAGGATGTTGCGAACTATTTGAAACACAAAATGCGAGAACATTATCTCGGATGCTGGCATTGCATTGTTGGTGAGAAATTCGGAAGGTTAGTATTAATAATAGTAGCATTAATACAGTGTAATCGAAATGATTCAGATAGCTTTGATTTCGAAATGTCTTTTTGCTCGAAATATCCTCTACTAATCATGAGAATTCATACTAAATCTGTTGTCAGTGTCATACTGTCAGATTGCAAGTTTCTGTAGATTCCTAAGTAGATTTTTGTCGATGAGAGGGAAGTAAAAACCTGTGCTTTCCTATCTGTTGGGCAACAGATCAGTTGGGCAGTTCATAGGTTAAAAATATGGTTATATGAAGAGAAAATTCCACAGGGTGAGAAATGCTAGCCTGCTGATTGGCAGCACACGGAAGCAAAACACTAGCATAAACAGTAGTGAAGGTTCGGGAATCTAGGTTGTTTCAAAATTGAACACCACCCACACTTGATCGTAGCCTTCGCACTAAGATGAGCCTTTTGGCTAGCCCATTTCGAAAGGAAGCACTAGACTCGAGTTTGGCTCTTATTAGAGCTCATCAAT
This sequence comes from Paragonimus skrjabini miyazakii, assembly GCA_014338405.1. Classification (NCBI taxonomy): domain Eukaryota; kingdom Metazoa; phylum Platyhelminthes; class Trematoda; order Plagiorchiida; family Troglotrematidae; genus Paragonimus; species Paragonimus skrjabini miyazakii. The sequence goes on from JTDE01001193.1 coordinate 101,282, forward strand.
AGTGTATCTCCTTGTCGGGATTGGAGTTTGCACTCTGACCCTTGTGCTTGTGAGGCCAGCTTGTTAACCACAACGTCAACAACCTCACAATAGACATGACCGAATAATCGAATCCAAACGCTAAACCACAACCTTGTATGAATAATGTTAAGCTTTCCCGAAACACAGACGAACAGACGTATCTGATGACTTATGGGATAGTATTAGGGCGGTTGTCAGGAGAGCTATAGCGCTATCAGACCCTCTCAAGCATGCAACAGTTTTCAACATCTTAGGCTAACGACCCTTGACTACAGAGTTGACTAGTACACTTCAAAGGGAGCAGAAATCAATAGAGCCGAGATACCGTTTATTCGACAGTCTGCCCGATTAAAAGCTGAAGTTTAACAGAAAAACTACCTATTCGCTCTCATCGGTTAGTTAAAAGTCTATTAAATGCTGTTCAAGTGCATACCTGATGATATACATTTAAAAGAAATTCTTGTTCGGTGTCAGTAGCTTTTTAAGAACAAACTCAATGCTAACAGCTCTTGTTAAGAAGAGACTACTCCGATTTCCATGACCCTCCTGGTAGCCTACTTACAGCTGATGACCAATCGGATAATCTCCCTCATGATTGGGTTCACATAGGACTTTACATTTCTAAGGTTGACTGACACGTGTAAACAACTAAGCACGCGATTCTACGTCACTTTGAAGTGCATCTCCATCATACTTATGTAACATCGACCTTGGACCTTATATGTAATTTGATAGTATTGGACAAATCGACAGAGAATAGAAGTATCAGCTAAGGTCCATGGTGGAACGCTAACATTTACAAGAGACTGGCCCGTTTATTGACGGTGAAACTTAAAGTCGAATATGCGCTTATTTACATAATCCCCGATCTATCTAATAAACTGTTAAATGGGGCCATATTTGCCGAGTGTTCGTTGCAAGGGACAATGCTGGTTTCAGTTGTAAGCTTGGAGGATTTAACCTAGCTGGACCACGTTACTCAGCAGTTCTTCTTCAGTTGCATTAATGTAACCGATGTGAATAATCAAAAAAGTGGACATTTTTTAAGAAACCTACGATAAGTTTATCGACTTGGCTCAAGTTCAACAACTTTTGCCAAGAGACAGGCATCGGGTAAATCCCGTGATTAATGGTAAAATTAATTTGAGTCGTGTTAATCGTGGAGTGAGTAAACACACCTGTAAGGTCATTTTATCAAATTCCTCAAGAAGCTGGCCACATAACTTGATACATCTCGTTTCTAAAACTGTACACTAGCACAAATTCCAAACTACACCAGATTATCATGAACAGACAAAATGAAAGAAGGATTGTATATTTAGTCTCCACCCTGCACTTATAACTAAAGCAAATTATAGTATCTATAAGCGTCTGCCTGGTGGCTTGTGCTTAAGGATGCACGAACGTTCACCAGTGTTAGTTAAACAAATTGATTAGGACTAGCTTGTGAACTCCTTCGACTAACCTATACCCACGTTTTGACCTGACCTCATATTCCAAAATCAATCTGACAGTAATACTTTGCCTGTTTGAATGTTCCCTGGATCGTGAAGAATCCGAGTTTTGACATGCAATAAAAATAGAACCTATCCACACGGTATACGCGTTATCAGCCGGGCTATAAGACTATTTAGGAATCAGAGACTTATCCGTCTGGATTCGATCACTTCTGGTGCCATTGTATCGAATGGAAGCTTTCAGGTTGTCCGAAACAAAGTCTACTCTAGTGGAATTTACCGAGCGGTTAGCCGTATCACTAGCATACTACTGTGACCAACCTCTCCAGCCTACTGCTCTTCAGTGGTACGATTAAAATGTCTAACAGTATAGTTTACTTAGAAATCCAAATGGGACAATCTAACCTGCGAATAGTTTGTTAGATTGCATATGGCACGTGGGAGCAGCGGTCCCGATTGGTAGATATCGGGGCTACCACAGTGACTTTGTAGTTCATCTGATAGTGTAAACGCTACGAGGTCGTAATCTGATTATGTCGCTGGTTTCATTCTAGACAAACATAGCTGTTAGACCTCTTCTAGGGCAGTTCATATTGTTTTCGAGTTGCAACAAAAGAACAATTTGAACGGGCCAAGTTTCACAGGCCAGTTTGGGTAATCATTCCTCTTGGAAGTGTGTTTTTCTTTGATTGCCTGGTATACACTAAGGTTCAATCCATGTCAAGATGTTCTGCCGTCAATTATCATTGCATTAGGTCGTCTTGTTTTCAATTCAAAGAGTAGAAGGTAAGAGTTATATTCATGTTGCAAGCACGCAACCCAACAAAGCAAAACGTGTGCAGGAACGGATCTAAACAAAGAGACTGAAAAACAGTCAGCTGCAAATATCTAACCCCGTGCTTTACGAGGCACGAATGTCAGATGATACCGCCGGCATACGCGCTTGCATAGGACAGATTTGTAATTAGGTCTACTAATCCATACCAGGGTTGAGTCACCTGTTCGTTCCTGATAAGACCCAAGGAGCATAACTGGATTACTTCAGTTTAAAAACGTCAGTGTCGTATTTGTCGAAAAACCTGTCAATGAATATACGGCCTGGAGCTACTGCCTGTCTCATTTTGATATCAAACTTGAAACTGCCAATCCCAGATGGGTCGCCAGAACGTTCACAAAGGTCATGAGAGTTTTCCATGTTCATCAAAAAATGTCCTAAAAATCGCAAGGTCAACCGGTCGATAATTATGAGATTTTTCCTGTGCAATAAAGAAGGACGCTCACAAAGGTAGAAGGCGGTTGCTTACAACTCGTCACTGTTTGTCGGCTGCTTGACCCCTTACAGCACAGTTTCCGACGTGAACATTCTTGTCTTACAAGCCCTCTTAATACAAAAGAGGAATGATCAGAAGTAGTAACTCAACGCAAAATCCTAGATATAGTTTTAAACGGCTTTATTAACGTCTTTGACAAGGTATATTCACGTGTATGAAGCTGAACTCCTTTGGTTTGAGTGTGAAGGTCTTACGATGGATACCTGTTTTTTTATGAGCAATGAGTAACTTGCACTTCTAGGATCTTGTATCTATGTCACCCTACCCTGCATTGTGCAGTTAGTGGACTATCTCATACTTAGGTTTTGAGTCCACTCATTTACTCACTTAACTTTATTCTGTCCTGAGTTGACCTTCACGGACATTTGTAAATACATTTATAAAGTAACAGTCAGTAGAGAGTTTAGTAGGATTGGAGGTCATGCTGAGGACTATACGTGTGTGTTTTGATGTGCTTAACAAAATGGCTATTGAAAATGAACCGCAAAAAATGCACAGTAACAGGGCTTGCCTTAATTGTTGTTGTTACATCTGTCTATATAAATAATTGAGCGGAGCTGCCTTGTGATTCAGCCGGTAGTCCTCAGTTTTGGTATCTTCAACAGCTTATGGCACCAGGACAACAGTAAGTGCATTCGTGCGTAGTAGATAGTTTGCAGAGCGTTCAAAAATTCTGACGGTTGAAGTACATTGCACGTTCTTTATTGCGGTCGTGAGACCACATCTCGAGTAAGGCTTCCAGGTGAACTCACGGTAGTTTAGCGCCAGAGGGCTAGTGTGCATGGGCACATTCATAGTGAAAGGTTTAAAATATGTGTTATAATCACAAAGACTTGGTATTTGTCATTTTATCAGCAGCTGAAGGGTGGTCTGATTCTCACCAACCGTATACTTACCCGCCGCATTGACCGTGACTACACCGGAACATTTGTGATGGCAGGACTGCAGGCTCTCCGTTGATATCTGATAAATTTGAACAAACCGCACACTGGCCAAGTGAGGGTTAAGTACCGCATATCTCTATCTGTCACAAATCACTGCGGTGTTCTCTCCCTGGAAAATTTAGTGCATGCGCAACTGGTCGAAGATTGGGAGTACAAGATGGACGTTCTGTGATCGCTGGTCACTTTTTCAACACACAACTTACCCGTCCCACCTGAACCTCAGCCTGATGTTTGGAATCAACCATTTTGCCGGTCGATCCGCTTATGGGCACGTGATCTCCGATCACGTGAAAAACCCTACTAGGTTCGCACTACTTGATCTCGCTAGCCCTGGCTTGGCATCCTCCGTCTGAACTTCCTAGATAGCTTACCTCCGCATCATTCCAGTTCCAAGGTAACGCACGAATAGTTGAACGATTTTGACAGTTTATCTCAGCAATTTCCTCGCCGTTATTTAGATAATTTGCTTGCTTCATGCGGCAGAAACCAGGAACTGGATTATAACGATCAATTCAGCTAAAGAGGCTGAAAGTACGTCGTCAGATTATGATAAGATGAACATACCTAATTCACCTGAGTGCACAAAAAAATTGCAGAGAGGTTAGCAATCTGGCAACGTGACGGTTTGCAAAAAGTAAGGAGGGTGCAACGTTGAAAAAAGTCAAAAGCATAACGAAAAATACCTCCTTTTCAAAGTTATAGGTACAAAGTTACATGTACATTTATTATTATATTCGAACTCGTTTGAGTCCGTGGCGCGAAACTATTGGAGAGTGAACATGTGAGGTTAACAACGCTGGTAGGTGACTTGCACAGAAAATATCTGCATAAGAACTTATAATTTGTTCGAAGATAGAAATTTCAGGAGTTTGAATGACTTGATCATATGTAAAAAAGCATCTTCGAGAGCTCAACTGACACGTCTGGATAGTACAAGTGAAAATACGAAAAACAGAGTCCATTTGCCGGAAGATTCTCTACTATTCCTATATTAGTTAAAATGTGTGAAAAAGCATTGGCGATAAACTGTTCTTTGATTAACCTAGGACTCTTCAGAAGATAGAAAATCGCTTGTTTTCAAGCAAACTTTCCTTATTGTTAGATTCACCATCTTACTTGATTAATCACTAACTGACAGGTAGTGATGAATAATTTTTCACATAAAATGAACACTATTCACAACTGATCCTAGCTGGTACTTTCCTAAAGGATATTTCAACCAGTTACAGTTTCGGCTACTGATGCATATCCCTACCATTATCAGGTCTTAAGAACATTACGTAACAGGTTTAGTGATATCTCTGTTTTCAACCTGAAGCAAATTTTTCACTGTGGGGTTATGGACTGGAGTTCAGGGAATGGCTAATATGTCGTCTCTGGGAGCGATTGAGTAACCTGAAAACCCACTGGTTCTAAGAATGTTGAGCAGTTACATGTTTGTGTTAGGTATTATCATAAATGTTAGATCCGCCAAGAGATGAGTAGTGGAAAGTCAGTCATTGACCATACAAATGATGTAAACATGTCCACTACCATTGAGGGTGTTTTTCAATAATGTCGTTTGGCAACAGAAGGTTAATTTTTCCCTTCTCTCGGGCAATACAGTGGTAGCGAATGACAGCAAAGATAGCTTCATACCATCTGAGGTACCGTTCTACATTTTGCGCAAAAAACATTGTACCGAAAAACGTGATACAACCATTAAAATAATGAATGAAAATGCTAGCGGGCAATTACACGAAAGCAAGTCCATTAAAACAAACGGAATATTTCAGGAGATATAAGTATTACTTCATTTTGTATAGTGAATTGTCGTAGCTGCCACAGGGAAAATGTTTCGTCATACTTTTCAAATGGATTTAGAGCATCAACGTTTAAGGAAACAAATACATTTGTTGACTGAATAGGTTTTCGCCGGAAACCGAATGCTCGTTCACCACAATCTGAATGATATGTTCTAAAAAATCAATCACTTTGAAAAAAAACTGATATTTTGTCAGTAGTTGATAAGGCAGCGTCTTTTCCGAAATTAGCAACTTTCGACGCCGTCTCATGTGATAATTGTGCATTGGGCTTTATGATTCAGAACCAGGAACTAGCTTGTTTGCTTCAGTATATTGAGGATATATCTAGGTGTCCGAAAGAATGTACGGGGAACACAAAAATTAACGACTGAAATGTTGATTGAATATTTATTCAGAAAGTCCACATAAGCATCTTATTGGTCGAATTTCAGAGTTGTTGATGAATAGTTGGAAGGGAATACGAATTTTGTTCAATACTGTTAACGTGGGAGATTCTTTGGTATCTGTCAAACAAAATTGATTCACTGAATTTACAAGTGATGATATGGTTAACTTGAAATTAAGATCTACAGCTGTTAAGAATTTCTAGTTTCAAACGAGAATGAAAGATTCGTCTGTCTAAGAAGCTACCGAACTCTTACTATCAGTCCGTCCAACATACGTTTTTGAGGATACCTTTTTTCAAACATGCAACGTTGAAAGGTAGAATCATTTGTTGCTTTGTGGCGATAGCAGAACTTGAACTGTGGGTAACTAACTTATAACTATGAGTGAGTTTACTTTGTGAAAAGTTACGCGCTATGCAGTGAGGTTTGGAAATGCGTTTATGTCCAGTTATATTAATTTCTCCTCCTCAAATTGTTGTGCTGGAATTATTTTCTACACTGGAAATCCGCTCGCAGTTCACTGCAAGCAGGAACGTCAGAAAATGATAAACAATTTTGTTTCTGTTCCTCATGTTAGAGTACTTCCAATGGTCATTGGAGAATTTTATTTCGCGTGAACCAAACGGACTGATTTTACTCAGAAATGGGTGGTGACAAAAATCCTGTACAGTTTTGATTTAAGTAATTGATATGTTTGCTCAAGACATAACGGTTTTTGGTTGTTCATTGCTTATCTAGTTGGTCGTTGAAACATTCCATCTCAAGATTTGTACTTATTTCTTGTGCCCTCGTCAGTCATAATCACGTGATCGGTGTAATAGCACAAACATACCATTTTTTATACAATAATATGCATACATATTTGAAAGGTGGACGACCCTCACCACTTACCTCATAACAACCGTATGTGATAATCAGACGTTTAAGGACACACGAGTTAATCAGCAATACGTCACAAACACCGATATTTGTGAGAACGAACAATCATCAGAGTTGGAAACGATTACTACTTGTAGTTTGCTTCTAACCAGCTAGGAATGAGACCTAAGTTCCTTACGACTAGTGTATGTCTTTTTGAGCGGAATTAAAGCATGTAGTCTACGTAAAAGTGGGTGTTGTGACGGATTTGTTATCTTATTGCCTGATTAGCATCTCCATTATGTTAACAGGCAGTAGCATGTGATCACACTTATGATTACATGTAAATGACACAATTTCTGACTATCCATTATTTGTTTAGTTCATTTATCTACAGTATCAACCAATAAATGACTAACAGTGAAAGTGTTGTAGGAAAGGTAATCTAGTGGCTGATAGGCTTTTAATAGATGGAATAGCCAACAAAACACCGAAACATTCTGGATCGAAAATTGTCCAGTGATAACTTTGGTCGGCATAAGTGACTACTGTAGTGAATAACTCAGTTTGTTGAATATTTGACGAGTTGGTAATGTTTTATTACAAGTTTTCCATCATAAGATGTCATTTTCCAATCGAGTTTAGATTGCGGCCAACATATTCAGTTAATGAACATTTCTTTCCGTTCATTAGAATTTTACGTGGTAGACGAGACAATACACTCAAAAAAAGATTTAACCACAAACTTTGAGTATCCTCCATACTCTATCACGCATAGCCAGACAGTATAGGTCACTCTAAAATCAAACTGACTGTTACTACTACCTTCCGTGGTCACGCTTACCAGGTATAAAAGCGTATATGTGGGCTTGTGTTTCCGTGTTCTGTTTGAAGCACCAATGCGATCCTCTCGACGAACAGAGTTGGAGCAGACAATCCACGAAACAAAGTAGGCACAATGTGCAAGTAATCAAGTTTTATGTGAATCGACTGATAGTCAATTCTCAGCTTTAAGTAGTGACAGGCAACTATACATGACGGTCGCTAGTCAAAGACCACCTTGAGTGGTTACCTAACGACAGCTGCCTATTTGTCATCTATCAGAAATCTTGTCATACCAAAAGTGACGCAGTTACCTTCCTGGAAATCAGTGTATACCAGGTAATGCAAAATTGAGTAAACCTGTAAAAATGTGTTTCTAAATGAAGTAGTAGTCCGGAAGTTCCCGGCTTATTGTTACTATCAATTTTGTTGCATCCATAAATCCTACTTGACCAAAAAAATGCTTAAATGAATTCGCTGTTGACTTACTTGTAATAGATTTGACCGTGATTGACTGCCACTAAAAACTTAGCCACAAATATGAACCGATTCCAATTTCGGAGTTCGGGTACAATTAACCTTCAAAAATGCTTGCGATATTAAAAGTGGAAATGTTAAAGGGGCCTTCTGAATGGCTTCATGCTCCACCGGTTAATTAAACAAATCGTCTAGAGTCTTACGAAATTAAATTTCCACTTATATTACAGCTCCGTCACGTACGAGCCAAAAACGTTTATCAACCTATACTTTGATCGTTACGGAATCCTGTTGTACAAGACATGAACAATTGAGAGAACCGTTGGTTTATCTTCTCGAACCTGTTGACATTCAGGTTGTTTATTAAAATGTGTATACAAATCCAGATTCTGTTCTCACCCGTCTAATAATAACCCAGTAACCCCCTAATTTTTCAGCTAACTTAACTGGTGCTCTTCTTTTCATCTTCAAGAATTGCTGTATATCATTAATCGTATTTCAAAATCAAGTCACTTAAGCACAATGGGTGAACTTAAAAGTTACATCGAGAGAGTCTATCGGAACGGGTCAACTAACTTCTTAGAAAGAAACTAACTTGTATCTACTGTTTTTGCGTGTGCTATGTCAGACGATATTTTTCTAATACTGTACCTTCGCTGGATGTCAGCATAGTCTGGATGATGGTTTAAAACGACAAACTGAAAAAATGGCAACAAACAGAATAAAACTCATCATTTGTATTGGGATAAACGAAATGACTAGTTGTAGTAATGGGAACAGTTAAGTTCAGATAACCGATATTAAGGTCAGGCATAAACCTCACTCGTTCGTATTTAAGAAAAGACCATAAAACTAAATTACCGAGACAATTTCTCGGCGACAAAGGCCGATATCATTTTGATGTCCAAAGAATGAGTAGTAAAGAAAATATTACTAATGCAGTTGACACGCTGTGTGAATTTTATGAAACATGTCTTATACTTACACGGCGAGATACTGCTGCTCGACATTACATTTATTTGCAGATCGGCTTGTCAAGGATTTAACGTCTTATACTTAGTTGTCGTCACAACGAAATCCTTCCTATCAGCTTCGAAATTAGAATGGTTGCATAGCGTTTGGTTTCAGGTATCTATGTCAATATAACATGCTAAAGAATGTACATCTGTTTTAACATAGGTGGGAACGTATGCCACTCTTAGAAAGTAGGAAAGCATTACTAAACTGTTAACCTCGTTTTCACATCAATAAAACGCCGAAGCTTTTCATGTCGTGACCAAATCAACTAGTGGATCATTGAAAGATTCGAATTCATACGATTCGATTCATACGGAAACCAACACGCCTCAGTCAACGGAAGCCGTCGTAAGTGGACAGTTTATTACCTGCTTAGAAGAACTGGACACTTTGCTCGAGTTTGTCACACGACAGGTTTGCCCACAGTCAAAGATTTACTCGCCAGGATGGTCAGCAAAATCTATCGATATTTCCACGAAAAGTAGCCCTGCGTTCCGCACTGCAGTGCGATGACAGACAACTATTGCCGGCCCCAGGCTACTCTGTGCAACGGGAAATCAAGGTACAACTCGTTTTCACGGAGATTCATATTAAGGGATCGGTTCCGGTTCCATCCTCCCGTAAGTCAATCGATTTTGTACAACTACACTGGATAATCAAACACGGTGCTGCATAGGTGCACTTTCCCTGTCCCCTGTGGTAGCGAAAAGCGAACTTTTTCAGTGTATGTAATGGCTCATATTTGGCAAAACCTAATGTGTAGGATTGAATGCAGAGTTTGTCAAGTGCGTCATTTAAGATATAAAAGAACAGTTACTGGATGACCGGAACTTCAGAATGCCCTGTTCAAATATTCTCGTATGTTCGAAGATAAACTTGAAGAACGTTATAGACTTCAGGCCAACATTAAACTAACTGTCAGCTGTGGAACTCGTTTCTTTAAGGCATTGCCTTATCAGCTAAGGTCAAAGTCGAGGAGAAGCTAATTCACTTACAAAACGAGCGTACAATTATATCAATGCAACAATGTAAATTGGAACCCTGGTCGATCCTGATATCAGACCAGATGGATTTGTGTAAACCGTTGGCCATTGTAAATTAATCGTATACTGAATAGCTATTTCCAGTCACGTACCTTTTTATGGAGAAAAGCTTATAAAGAATGACGTCATCCGTACTTCCGAGTGAAACTTGATCAATCGTCTCGTACTTGCTATGTAGTCATTAGACCCATCAGTCCTTTTCAGTATAATAGGTTTCTTTTGACATTAGTTCGTTCGCGGTAGTTTTCCAGAAGAGTATAGACGATCGTGTAAAAGATTTTCCTTTTGCTTTTGTGTTCAGCTGGCATCCTTAGCGTCGGACTCACAGTGTCCAAACATTTGAACACACAATCGCCGAATTGCTTGGTCGTCCTCGGAAAGATGGATTAAAATTACAGAGGTTGAAAAGTAAATCCATCGTTGATTACATCTGTCATTCCGAACACCGCCTCAATTAAAACGGCTTTCACATGCTACAAGATAAACTGCAACCTATTATTGATGCACCAGGAATTAGAAACGAAGCTGAGCGCCGTTTAGTTATAGACATTTTTACACATTATTGCTGTCTTCTCGCGCACACCTCCAAAATAATTTCTTGTTTGTGTACATTACACTAAAATGCACCGTGTACTTTGGACCATCATTGTTACGAAACAGAGTTTAAACATTTTTTTCTCTCTACACCATTTATGTCTATCCAAACCATTAATACTCCGGTGTGTTGCAATTCCATATTCAGTTGTTGCCGCACTTTTTCAGCGAACGTAAGACAGATCTGTCAGCTTAATTGCTTTCGCTTCTAGAGCATTAGAACCAACCCAGGTAAACTAGTTTCGGTTAGACAATGAAACATCAAGTTTAATTTCTGGAATCTGATGTTTACACTGGTATTGTTAAATCAACAGCAGATACGGATTTTGCATTCTAGTAACCTAGTCTTACGCACGGTCTGGGCTGAATGAACATAGCTGTCTTAAAATGGGCAGATGGAAGAAGGTTACAAATACATATACATAATGATATCAAACGTGGATCCGCAAGTACGATGGTAAACATGTTAAACGAACAGTCATTTACGACCAGGTTTACAAACGCATATTACAATTCACTTGAAACACGTGATAAATCGTCCAGTTAATTCGGGCGGTAAGACAGGTAGGTAGTTAATGTTACTCATACAAACAAATATGGTGCATTGCCGCAGAAGACGGAATATTAGTAATAAAGTCGACGAGTCTCGTTAAATTCGGAGTCAAAGTATACTACTATAAGCATTTGAGTAGAGTTAAAGTTAACTGTGAAACTGAACCTCACACATTTGAGGCAATATGTTAAAATTCATACGGACCACTAGCCATTGGTATTATTAGGAGAGCAGGAGTTCATCCTGTCTTCAGCAAGGATGCAGAGATGGAAGTTGTTTAAAAATACCTACCGTTACAAACTTTGTTGCGTCAATGGAGTCAGCAACATTACGGCTTACGCCCCGAGTTGGCTTTTCCTAACTGATCCATCGCTCAGTGAGCCGTCCAAATTAGTCAGTCTCATGCAGAACCCACACATAATGATTTGTTAAGGTGAGTTGACAAGTCGACTAGCAAGTCAAGATCCTGCACTGTCTAAAATAAAACATTTCCTAGCAATTTAATAACCTTCAAAAATCATCGCTGATTTGATACCATTCGTCGTTTGGAAGGACGATAGTCACTCTCCCCTGGGCACACATATGCCATGCAAGATGCGGCAATAGTTGCTCGAGGAACTGCACGATGTCTATCCAGGAGTAACGAGAATGAAGGCCCTTGCAAGGAAACATAACTGATGATCCAATATTGATTTTGATACGAAACATAACAATCCACTTGAACCAATACATACTGGGCACTGGCCGCAGAGACCTCGGTAACGGTTTTATGCAGATTACTTCGGTCCAACCAATGGTCCAAGGCTTCTGTTCATGACTGCTGCTCACTCCAAGTGGATCGATGTCGAGCTGGTATGACACAACAATTTTTAGGTTACGACCACTAATATTCGTTCTTCGTTTGCAGCATTTGGAATGCTTGAGATAATTTGTATTGATCCTATCATCAATGAGAGGTACCAAAAGGTTTTGATTGGTAGAGCGTACAGCATATAAAGTATGCAATAAAACACCAAGCCTTAATTGGTCTGGGTGAACGTAAAGTTAAGACGGCCAAACAGGGTCTTCTGTAGCAGTACTTCACAGGTGTACAAACCAAACTAGACCGGTTTTTGTGCGTTTACGGAGAAAAATCAGGAAAAGTTCCCGCGAAGTAAATGTTTACGGTGAAAATGCAAACAAGTTTAAAATTCTCTCCCTCAATCTTCGCAGTCACGTCGAAACAACCCGAGCAAATGTGTGCATAATCTCGTAGCAGAAATGAAATGTAATTGAAAAGGTCTAATCTTTTTATGTTAAGTCGCCTCACCAGATAAGTCGGCCTGCTACATTCATTGCTCTTATTGGATTCCCTCAGACCTTCAGTTGAATTATGATCATGGTGTGCGTCGAAATTCATTTATTCAGGAGAAACGCTTGACAGATAGTGCCGATACGCACACAGATAAACAGCAGTCTGTCCAATGCAAGGAGCAACCGCAGCTACGCAAATGGAGCTTTAACGCTCGCAACGCATGACGAGACCAGTTGATTTATGACAAATTGAAACATTTCCTTGTTGTTGACGGAGGAATTTTACATATGTACTGCCGAGCCGATCACGTTCTGGTTAGCTGTAAGTGGCCTTGAAATGTAACTGCCTTGCATTCCATTGGTTACGGTTCTGAGATTTTTGACCACTTGTAACTTCCTTCAGGTGAATAAAGTTTGATGTGGTAACACGCGTTCTGTGTCCGTACTTGGCGTATAAGCTCCAGGTAACTAACACTGCGCTAGTGTATTATGGACCGATCTCTTGTTAGTATGCCGCTTGTTTTGAATAGCCTGATTTACTAAAATGAAAATCTGCAACCCTCACAGAAAATGAGTGCAACAAAAAATGAAACCAAAGAAAAATGAGTTCCAGTCCTACAAAACTATGTGATAATCTCTGCGTTAAAGAGATTGTATGCGCCATTGTCTTCGTGGAAATCCATCGTGGGAAATGGGTGCCAAAACATTCAAGAATACGACTTTAAGCAAACATATCTGTTGGGACGCCAGTCAATACGGTCTACTTTCTGGGACTGTCTCCCTGAAGTATATGGAAGATGTCCAGCTTGTCCATGTGGCTTATAAACTATATGCAATTTGTAAGACAAACTGACCAGATAAATATGCGAAAAACTACTTTTCACGAGACATGAGAAAGGAAGTTTTAGACTATCTGTCCGATTGAATGCTTCAGTCGGCTATAAATTAACGGACGCTAAGGTGATGATTTGTATCTGTTCAGGTCCATGTGCTTTTTGTATCTGGCTCGTGCAGTGAGTCTACCATTCATTCGTTTACATATAGGTTTGTGTCATATGTTTTGTTTACAGGTATGCTGCTTATTGACATTCTCTTTCTTCAGTTATTATCCAAACGTGATCAGTTATTGAGCAGATGAAGCTATAAGTTGCAAGTGGCTAACAAGGGTACCAACACATCTGAATACTTTCGTATCACTTTGGACACATAGAGCTTAATTTACCCTCTGAGTGCCGATAGGAAGCCGTATACACCAAGAGCCCACTCATTCACGCTTGGCTGAGCATACGTGAGAATTGTGTAATCTACGTTGGCAAGGTGATGATAAAATATCTAGGTTGTAACAAGATGAACACGACTGCCATCCAGTATCACACACTGTATTCGAGTAGTATATTCAGTTGACCCTATTGAGAGGGAAGTAGTGAATTGCTGTTTCACATTCTGGTTAATGCTCATCAGTAGTTTATACGGCCGTCGAGAATTCTTCTCTTGTGAGATGCGAGCTTTTGCCAACATATTATTGCTATAAAGTTGTGTACAGTCACAACTTCAAATCGAAATGTATGTCAACAGTTGCCAGCGAGTAGCCTTCTGTTCGTTCGACCATTTTTGAAGGAAATACATCATATTTTAAAATAACATCAGTTGATAGGTTCTTTTTTGTACACTTCATAGCCATTGAAACCATTTAGCAAGTAACTGATTATTTTTGAACAGGTTACTGATGCGTAGTCTGGATTTCCTGTTGTTATTACCGGTTGTCATTACCGGTATTCCCGTGGTCATTAAGCCATATTTTGCACTTATCTAAATTTTAGCACAAATTCTGGTCTATGTCCCGCCGTTATAAATTTTCCTGTGTGAATTCTGGTTCAATTATCACGTTATTCTATTTTGATTCATTATATTCGAATCAATAAATTTTGCACAATATATAGCTGAATTTTACAAAATGATAATAGTCTGTTCCCTTGATGAACTTGAATAAAACACTGGGAAGACGCAAGTCATGTGATGTTCTTCGGAGTAACATTTCGTACATTCTGATCACACATGGACATGTAACTAATTTTAAACGTGTCAAATTCCACAGACCGGAAGTCATGGCTTAAGGGATTAAACCGACAGACACGAAGAATGAAAATCAAAATCGTGGGAATGCCGACTACCAGGGTAGCCGCAGTGTCGATATAAATTGTTTTTGAACTCACAGGGGGGGGACTGTGATGTTTAATAGCTAAAGCCTCGGCAAGCTGGAGTATGCGTTTCCGGTTGCTCCAAAAAATCACCGAGAACGCGTCAGAAACTTTGACTATGTGTCCTGTCTGTATTATGTGTCTTGCAACGAAAGATGCGGGTTGTCGTCCGCCGGCATTTTTAAAGGCGCCTGGCGTTTCTAACTGCGTCCCCATCCATTTGGGTACATGCTCCTTGATACAAACAGCTTGTTGTCGGTTTCATCTAATTTACCAGCTTCTAAATAGCAAAGCACATCACTTTCCTTATTGGACGTTTCCTCTCAGCATGTACTCCCCTCAACATTTACTCAGTCAATCGCTATCTCGTTCCGGTCGATTTTGATATTGAGTTGAGATGATTAGATACAGAAGTAAACAATACAGGTGTAATAGTAAATCTTTTAGGGGATAGAACAGAGGTCTGGGACGAGTGATAGACAAAGTCTTACTAAACTCGAGCAATTCCGCATTGATGCACGTAGTGATTCTTCGAAACAATAAAATCGCCTCACCATGCACTGGCCTGAGCTAAAGATCATTCGAATGGTAGATCCTAGCTTCGTTTAATTGGCATAAGTCTGCATTCCGAATGATCTATTGGCTGCTCTAGCCACTTTAGTAAATGAAATGGGTTTAAAAGAACTTATGGGACCTCACAGCTGTTTTGCAATACGCGCACTAAGAAAATGATTTTCCACCCTAAAAGAAGCCTGACCCCGTAATCTCGATCAGGCTCCATATCGGTTTGTCCACCTACAGCTACGATGAAAAACAGTGGAAGTAAAAGTGACCCCTGTTTACTTGGCTGCGCCAATCAGCCGGGCCCTAGCGAACAACAGAATTTTAGATCCAGCCACTCAGACGGTGGAAGTAATTTTATCGTTTCATGTAGTCACCACTTTTAACCGAGAGTAGTACCTTAGGTCTATTGAGGCTTTGCTAACCATTTGTCAAAGGCCTCTGCTGTGTTCACAAAAAGATTTAACGTATGCATTACGTCAACCTCTATTTCTCTAAACCAAAATTACATGGAACCAGGAGTGGTCATTGTTTCCGTTTTCGGTAAACCTTCCGCCTATTTCGCCTTAAACGTTACATGTTCGTTATTGAAAAGACTGCACTGAACAAATTCATCAGTCGAACTGTGGATTATTCATGTGTTGTTAAAATTGATAAAACGTACTACTGTTCAGGTGGTCAGTATCGATGACTTTGATTCCACACATTACACTCCTATGATTCCACCTCATTGTCAAAATTTTACGAACATTAGAAACTGTCCACTACGAGGAAAATTTAGTGCATGCGCTATGTAAACAAAACTTTTCTGGCTTACAAGGCAATATGGAAAGAGATGGAAACATTTCACATCACGATCAGACAGTTGAGCATTTTTGTGGTGTATCCTCAGTTGGCATGCTATACATAATTGCTACGTTCTGTTCTATTCAGCTCGGTTTGGTTCAACTTCAGTGAAATTTTAACTTCCAAGATTCGTGTACCAGGGCACGCATAATTAGAAATCTTCGCACTGACAATGAACCAGCGTTCTGAGTACACTCTTTGAAAAAGTCTAAAAAATGAGCCATTATGTAAGATGTTTGAATGAACACTATAACAGTTTTCGTGCAAGCGACCCAAAACAAATTAGGACAGAACGAATATAACAAATTTTTAAAGAAAACACAAGCTGTATATGGGATGTTATCAGAATCACAGAACAGCATGGTGAAATAAATCAGAACAATTCTGCGTTTGCATACTGGGCATCGGTTGACGTGACTTATGATGTCACATCTAGCCGTCATTCCAGAAAATTGAACGAGTAGACCTTGCATACTTCCGTCGGAAGTTTTGTTCCTGGTATTCACTATGCTGTCAGAAAAGAAACGAGCTCAAACACCTCTGTCAGTTCTAGGCTTATCTGACTTGAGTGACCATCTTCTTGATGTTGAGTACACGGAACCACCATACGGTTTATCCGTGTCCAAGTAATTTATGATGTGCCATAAAATATTCGATTAATTCACCTATCAATCTTCGGGGTAAGTAGAAAAGGATTGACTGTTTCAGCCCTTCTGAGTTTACTGGACTCTGCATCCAGTCCTTTTTGATGGCTGCCATTTTCTACACCATTTGCAGCGTCCTACTATATATTTTTTTCATCACAATATTCCAAGTAAAGTTTACGTGAAGTTTTACGCATAGACATCATTACTTTACTTGAAGATATAGCCCTCATCGTTTGGACTAGTGCCTATCTTTCCAGCTCTACAATGTTAGCACATGATAGTTAATGAACTGAACATGTGTACTGGCAATTTCCACATTTTACTTGTATTCACGCTGTGTCACTTCGATGGTTTCATTTGTGTGACCAAAATGGCGAGTGCCACTTTCCGAAGAAAGGGGTAAAAGTGAATCACAGTTGACAGTGGTAATCGAAGGGTCTTGGTGGATTAATCGCTCTAAATATGCACGAATAATAGTTGCAGACCTAGCCCTGAAAATTTGATTTTCTGCAACTCAAAATCTGAGCGGTTATTGTAGTTCGTTAGAGCATTAGTGGGTGGTGAGCGGTGATGAAGCCAGCTCCAATCTCCAAATACAGCCAACCCTAGCACGGTTTTCGAAAGGCCCATTAAGATACATTAGTAGTCATATAGAATGACACGTAAGGTAAGTCCAAATAGGATCACACAATACATACTTACAAGTGCACAATTTCGTGAATGACCCTGAAAATCTCAAACTAATAATCACTTGATGTTATAGGAAGGCTTTTATTCAGGAAATGCTTCAACTTTTGTTAACCTAAGTGAACGTTAATTATTATTTCTCTAATCTACTTTTATCTCAACGATGATTTAAGCCTAGTGCTCATAGAATCACGGACTAAAGCTTGGTCAAAGCCCAAGCAAGTTTATTACGGCGACTTTAAAACCTGACCATGATAAAGATATACACAACTGACGAGCTCTTACAAGGAGAATATTCGAATGTAGCGTTTCTTTTTGAAAGAGATTGAGTGGAAAGTCTATAGACATGTGAATGCTAAATTCAACTATCAGTATTGTTCAAATTATATCAACAAACCTCTCCACTACTTGTCCGAAGACAAATGTTTTTTGCAACTGGCGCAGCTGTACGTTCTTTTGGGTGCAAAATAAGTGTGTAAAGTTGACGAGTTTCCGGAAGCTGTACCCAGTTGGGACCAGTTTGTAGTCGAACTTGTTGAACTAACAGCAGGTAAATAGCTAGTCCCAGGCCAAAGTAGAAACGGAAAATCAGGAATTATGAATAGAGGCACAGTTTATTTCCAGCCACAGTTAATGTTGCAAATATTACTGAGTAGAACAACTGGCTAGACAATATGAAACGGTGTTGTACCAGTCACATTATGGTCATCAGGAGTTTGATGTGCAGACGGCATTTCCTATGGACCAATAAAACCAAGGTAATTTGAACAAAACAGTTAGAAAATGAACACTGGTAGCATTTCGTATTGGCTCGTCAGTACCAAATAACCAATAACACGGGAAACTTCAAATTTAACGTCTACAGTACTTGGGGGGTATGAAAAAAGAAACCAACAATAACAAAAACGTCCAGTCGTAAGATCTGAATGACACTCACTGCGACTTAGGATCAATGCAACCTCAGGTTCACAAACAATTGCTTTTGTGCACACAACACAGGTTTAAACCGGTTTATCGCGACGGCTCCAGTAAATTTTAAGAACCGTGGGTTGTGGTGGCGCATTATGATTGGGAAGGACGAGGTCAGGTCCGCGTTGTGATCAGTTGACAGGATGTGTCGTCCGATCGACGAAGCTGGGGGCTTACTATTCTCTGTGACTGTAGTGTCCGGTTTTGAGACCTGTTTGTGAACCCACAACGGTACATGTTCCTTCATTCTTGAGACTAATGATCTATCGGTTTTACCTACGTAACTTTTTCCGCAGTCACATAAGTGGTAAACACAGTATGATTTGGCGCCAATAAGTTGATCTTTGATTGTAGGCAGGCTTAGCTGCTGGGTGACAGCTTTCGATAGTGTGTGCTGGACGCATCACATCACTTTTGAGTTGCGTGTGTTCAGAATGTCTGTGATAGTCAATTTTGCAAATAGAGCTTGAAACTACCTCTTGCATATGTGTAACGATTTCTATCTTGTATTATCTGATCCTAATCCACTGTGATTGGACGGCTTGTGTCAACCGAGTGTAGCCCCAGAGTCCCTCGAGTTTTCAGCGTGGCAACATGCGCGAAAGCAAAAGCGTACTCGCTAATAATGTTCGAGAGGTCAAGAGTACCCTTCAGTAAGGATCACACAAATACAGAGCCTTATTCACACTAGGTGTACTCCGGCATTAATGCCAGATTTAACATCGTTCTGCAAGCCAGTTAGTTGACAAAAACTCAATCTACCGTCAGGACAGCACAGTTGATTGCGGGTTTTGAAGTTGCTACTTTTGGTAGTGGTCGCTGGTTATGCTGCACGTGAAGTGCGCTGCTTTAAACTGACGATATCCATAATCACAGTATACCAAACTACACACAACTTCATCATCCATGGTCTACCCCGATGCACACTTGTCACATGCATCTCAGGTCTATCATTCACACACCTCACAAAAGTACCCGCTAGTAGGCTGTAACCCATGTCATGTGCACTACTTTGAGGTTTTCATGTCGCTTAATTCAATTTTGTAGGCATAAACCAAGCACACCTCTTATACTTGCAAATATTCGGTAGTTTTTATTGAAAGCAATCTGGTCTAATTTGTGCTTCAAAAGAAAACACTCTCAGATAAACATGTAGGCAGCGTAATTGCCTGCCAAACGGGACGACCCCAAGATCCCAGAAAACGTCAGAACGGCTGACGAAAAATATTGGATTTCATACGACACTAACAACGAAGCATAACCAGTCACTCTCATGTCGAATTCGAATCAAATGGATATTCAAGTAAACTGACAAAAAAATAACAAGTCAAGATTGTTGAGTTGTAAAATACTCCCACAAAATGGCCGAAAATAAATGAGAACTAAGCCCACTAAAATAATCGAATCTGGCTGGTGTTCAGACGGAATAGATTCCATGTTTTCAGGACAGGTTCTAGATATGAAAAAAACAATGGCATCAAATGGAATGAAATTTTACAATAGAAGTCGAAATGTTTCAGGTAGCCATCCATTGATTTTTGCTTGGAGAATCATTAATTTGCACAGCAGAACACGGTTTGTCTTCCCGGAACACAGTCAATCATCTCCGGCGTACCAAACTTACAACGTGAAAAGTAGCGAACAGTTCAGTCATTTCAACACATATCGAATGGAACGTAAAATTTGTACTCTTCGCAATTTGAATGTACACTAGTGTGCAATTTCAGCCAAAGCAAGGCAATAGTGAACTGAAATTTTACAGTAACGCAAATTCCCAGAAAGCACAGCGAACAGTCAAATTTAGTGAGGAGATTCAACTCGTAACACTCAAACCACTCATAGGTGACTAGTTAATGAACTGTGATAAATGTTTATTTTGCTGAGGTTCTTGTGAATGATATCAGTCGTTTAAACTTGTGTCATTATTAAGGTTTCGTATAAAAATACTAAACTCCATCTTGGTATATTAAAATAAATAAAACCAGACGTTACAAACTATTCATAGTTTTATTCTCACAACCGAGGGATTTATTAATGCATTCTTTGTGAGTGGTCTCATCATCATGACTTTCAGTTCGGTCGATTTAATCTGTCCGTTCATTTGTGGAGGACTTGTAATTACACCCCTTTCTTTTGTCCGTCTTTTATAGTGGTGACCTTGTTGCTTCCGATATGTTAGCTGCCTCCGGAAAATTGAGGAACACCCACTTTGCAATCGACAAGTTTAATAAAGTTGATCCTAATTACTGGGTTGGTATCGCGTTCTTTTTTAACAAAAAAACCTTAGGAAAGACAGTCAGAATGAGTAGAACGTATGCGATACTACTGATGTTAGAAACTTTCTCCCGTTTTTAGCTCAAAGTAGTGGGATGTGTCCAAAAGAGTGTAATCAGGCAACAACCATACAAAATAGATGTCAATCATCGAATCATGTACTGCTCAAAACATTGTTGTTTAGATGAGGATAAAAACTTAATAACAATGCCAAGTGGAGGGAAATTCAAAAGATGGGCAATAATGGTTTTGAATAGGGTAAAAATCCGAGAGTCACATTCTCTGTGTACTACTTTAGTACAGAATACATCACAACATTAAATTATACGTAGAAACAAGTAGAGGAAGATAAACAAACTTCGGACGGACGTTTTACAGACAATTCAACCAGTTCAGTTAATTCAACATTCGACAATACATAAAGCGAAAGATGTCAACTACGTTAACAGAACGTCCGCAAACTCAATATAACGATTTTTGTGCAAGATGTGGGGTTTTGAGAATGTTACCCATGAACAAGATCACGAATCCTGTCCTCCTACTTAACCAACGAGTGATAGGTCGAGGTCATTAGAATTAAAATCAAAATACTCTTGCACTTGTGTTCATTTTTATCAGGGATTGTTTTTGAAGGTTATGAGGATGAACGAAATTAACGATTTGTAAATGAATATAATTAAAATTATGAAAGCACGTACAAAAAATGGCTTCAGAGAGTGCGTTGAAAGAAGCAGTTATATATTTTTTTAAATACTACTCACCAGTTACATTGAGCCAAGGAACAATACATTCACCGAAACTGTCGCTGAATTTGGTAGTGAGACAACATGAGATCTAGTAAAGGGTGTAGAATCATTTAAAGCAAGTCCCGAAAAGCATGGTTTGAACATCCATTCACTCGTGGACCAGCGAGCATTAGTCAAGCGGTAATTTGAATAATCTACTCATTCGGATGTTCTCCAAGCAAGAAATTTAGATTGCGGAGATCTCCTTATCAAACGAGGTAACACGAGCAATACATATGGGTGTCAGTTTACAAGTTGGTGAAGTCTGATTGACATCTGCAATCTCATTAAGCAACAATTTGACATTCGATTTTAATTATGTTTGGTTATTTTCTGATATTTTTACATTTCTGACCTAAAATTTGTTTCACTGACTCTTGCTACTTTCTCTCTCTTGGCTGAGTCGTTTATGTCTTCGCCATCAAATTCTCACATATTTAGGTTTCCATTGTGCAACATTAGCCATCAATCAAATCTATCCAAGTTACTCTGTCCAGTTTACAATTTCTTATGTCTTTGGTTCAATTAAGCTCACAGGTTGCTTTCAAGGTTATGTGTTTGTTTGTCGAATCGGTTGACAGTCAGTGGCGTTTGAGAAATTCTTTTGCACATCTGGTGTCCGCTAGAATAAAAATTTCTGCCATGCTTAGGTTGAGTGTGTTTCCACCTCGTTCCTCATAGATAAAGATTAACAAAAGCTTATTGTGAGTCTTGATGACTGGCCCATTTTCACATATTCCTGTATATTACTTAGACTCATTTTGGGTGATGTGCTGTTTTGCGGATAATATCTTGTATCGGTGATTTCAGCCCTTCCCTTAAATCTGCTAGTGGTTTTTGTGCATTTGCTGTTGCTTTGTGAACCTGTGTTCGTTTATGTCATCGAAAGGAAGACCCTGACTAACTGAGTCAGTAGAACCCAATTATAGAATAAGTAACCGGTGTACAAGAATTTCACTTACCTTTCCTTCATTCGAATCTAGGTAACTAGTATCTCGAACCAAAACAGGAATACAGCCTTTTAAGTGAGTATAAACTATGTCGTAGCTAGTGTTTCCTTCTAACATAATATACGGCTACAGATAGATCGTGTTCATTGGCGACACTTTCCCTCACTTGAATAATTGTTTTTGCGGTTGATGCCACAAAACCTGTAAGCGTTCCAGGTGAGCCTCGGCGATCGTCTTTACTACGGAAGTGTTTATGCCACGTGCATCCTTACTCTCATTAAAATGGGCATCGTTATCCCTAACCTCCGTCAACGCACTGCCTCGTAATTGCAGTCAAGCTGGTTACAACTTACACTTTATACTACAGGGTGAAACGTACGGGAATGCCAAGCACCATAATTTTTCTCGTTCGGACTGTTACAAAACCTTGTAATCAGAAAATTTCGGGAGAGCCTACACTTCCATAGGGACTTTCACGCCTTTCTTCGAGTTATTTCTGACTGTGCATGTTTTCGAATGTTGTTTCGCGAGTGGCTGTCTGCCAGTTACATATTCTGTTTACTCCAGCCGCACAATGACCGCGGTACCTGTGATCACTGTTACTGGACGCTGACTGTGATACTAATCTGGAGCCTGCTGGCAAATTACCTTGCCTTTTACTAACTCAGAAGACAGGCCGACCAACTCCAAGACAGGTGAGAATCGGCGCATTTTGTTTCGTGACATTAAACTTACCATACAGGTCATGGAGTGAGATTCCGCGCCCAACTCGAATGGCAATAATTACCAGAAGTATTGGGTGTAGTGCTCAGATACTGATTGTTATTCTCTACAGAAGGTACACATCAAAATACTCACGACGAGTGTTTAGTTACTATAATATCAAAGTAGACTGTTGGGCTATTAATAAGTTGGGTTGCTCAGCTTGAAGTACAACCGATATGTCCTAGAGTAGCCGGAATGTTTGTTGAGTTAATATCAAAGTTTGTCGAACATCTTACATTCAATAAGGGCTTTTCAGATGGAACTTTGTAATAAACAGTTTGTACAATGGACTTATCAGTGTTTAGCCGGTTCTAAAGGTAAGAGTCACTTTATCAACAAAATGTTGACTATGACTACCAGGCTGTATTGAAGACTGGTTTCTGCAGTCACGAAGAAGTTCTGTCTAACAAAAATCTGTTGATTGAAAAGACATCACGCGTATGAACCTAATGGACAGGGAAGAATCTTCATCAGCCCAACGTAACCTTGTAAGAAAATGACACGGTGAATGATATACCTATCGCCAACCCTTTGTAAGATCTGGCTGTATACGCGCAGTGAGTGGCACCCTTTCCGCACTAACCTGACACAGTAATCGAAACTCAAGAACGCCTATGCGTAGACACCATCACTAGTGGCTTGCTCTTCACCTCTTGTGGTTCCATCCACACAACACTCACCTTCATTGTAAGCCTGAAGAAGTGAAACAATGTGGTGCATGAATGGAGGTCATTGTGGTCCGATCGACCAAGGCCGAGTAGCTTGACGGAGACCAGTGTGAAATTGAAACCTCTGTCCTTTAGACAAAAAAAATGGAGAAATCCCAGTGGTAAGTTCTAAATTAAAACGATAAATGTGAAAAATAAAACAAAAGAATAGTTTCACTGTACGAGTGTGTAGCAATACATCAAACTGAGTATAAGGAAGAAAAATGTATAACTAAACTTAGATTAAGAAACTAACCTAAACCGTCAGTATACAGTGTACCGGCAAAACTGAAGAAAGCAAGGGTAGTAGGTCATGGAGGTCCAAGTTTTTGGAATGGTTTCCGTGCTGGTTGTCAGACGTCGGTGGCCGTTAGCCGGTACAAATGAAAAGTAACTAACGGTTGATGGTTCCCTTCCGAACATTGGCTGCTTATTTTGTGGTCGGTCAGCTGTTATTCATCACATTTTTACAAGCCCATCCATATGGCACTCTACGGGACGGCCTGGTTCAGTGTTGCGTTTCCCAAGATACATGATCGACAACACAAGACAAAAGCCCCAGACAGCACCTTGATATCAAAGCTTCAAGCCACCAGGATTTCGCTTACCAGCTTTTAACTATCGATATAACGGTTGTTCCCAGACCCTTCCTTCGGTCATCAGACGGACATAGTACAACCAACTTAGCGGGTTAGGCATCAACATGGGTTTAGTTCCGTTCATTTCTGGTTGACAAAGTATATCGACGCTCGGGAGCATGCCTGACTACCGAATACCCAAAATGCACCCTAGATAATAGGAATGAAAACGGATCACAAACCACACATTTCGATTATAAACAACCCACATTTCACTGCCCTACAACAGGGTGGAGAATATCACCTCACGGCAAACATACAGTCTGATTTTTGTCTTCAGACTGTGGTATTTTGAGGGGCAAGTTTCAAAAAGAGTATGAGCAGCTCTAGTCTTTTCCATGTTTATCCGCAGCTTACTGACGGATCTTCTGACAGATTGTAACCTAAATCGAAGAATTCTCTTCTATGTTCCCACTGAATGGAATCCCGGGTGTTGGCACAGAATCTCCGTCTGCATCAGACTGAAAAAAAAACAATATATTGCCTGTGATTACACCATGAACAATCCTCGCTGCCGCTGTCGCAGTAGCTGTTGTCACTTGCTAAAGTTGTGTCCAAATAACGCGCCGTCATTTGCCAACAACAGCACGTGCATTGTCGAGTTGCGTAATCTTGTTGGCGCACTGAAGCCTTGAATATTCAGCAAACGAATATACACACATTAATTATTTTGAGCACTGTTATCCAAGTTCCAAAGAACAATTGTTGATATTGCAGTCCTTTATAAATTATATAAGGTTGTGGCTAGACTACAATCCTTTGACACGCCAGTTAAACTATAAGCCCCATCAGGCGTCCACCCACACTACTTCATGCTTGCATTTAACACTTAACAAAACTGAAACAATTACTTGGACATCTAAACTGACAAGCACTGTCCAAAATGCCTCACAGTTAACAAAATTACACGCTTCGATGCAGCTCACAAATTGGTTGTACGATGATTAGTTGCGTTCACGATACCTTTCCTGGAGCTATCGGGCAGTGAGCACCCTGACGAACATTCTGCAATTCGGACAAACTTCACACTGCCCTTCGGAGATCTCAACCATCTCTGTGTTCGGTTAGTTGAGCTGAACACTTGCAATTGAATCCTCTCAGTTCAACTGAGCAGACTGTTGTACGGATAGTTATCAGTGCCCTTCACACTCCTATTCCTTCAAAATAAAGTTATGCAGAAAGCATTTCCGAACTTTCGAGGATCTGTTGCCTATTTTCAGATGCACTAAATCAATGTAAACACAGGCCGTTTCAGAAACTGGATAAGAGCACTTCGAACACTTCCCTGATAACCCATCGTTAACTATAACATTTCAGTCTCATAATTGTTCAGTGGTTTGAAGAGATAACATGCAAATCTTTGATGGTTCAGTGTGCAGTCGACGGTAGCAAGCGGAATCAGTAGATCGTTAGGGTGTCTGCGGTAGCTCTTCATGGTGTGTTCTGGCTGTATGCACGAAATGCTAGTCTTATTGTCTACCAGCACGTTCGTTGACCGTATGGATGGGTCAGAAGACACCCTAAACGAACCATAGAATTCTTTTTGTTGCCGGCAGTCAACATAGACCTGCCTCCAGATTACCCTGACTATTCGTACATAGCTCAGCTTGAGAACATTTTGACAAAACTTGAAGGTTGGGTTAGTGGGGATTAGGCACATAGTATTCGGCTTGAGCGGGCCAATAAACTATCTCTGATGCAACCAGTCACGGCCTTGCCTCAATTAAGTGCATATCTCAGGTCACTCTTCACACTGTGCTGACAACACGGAACTGCCGCATGATACTATATATCAGTTTGCCTCATCATGAAATACTTGGTCACTTGCGGACTAAACACTCTCCATCTTGCCCAGCTAGTACACGCTAATTGAAGCCACCGTGCTTCAGCTGGCAACCTTGTGATTGGTGTTGGGCCGTCGCTGTCACCGAGTTTCCGTAGGCTTCAACCACCACACTGTTTCAGATAAAGCACAACTTCAGCACTTACCTGTATACTCCTATTTTTTTGCCTTTATATGACACATATTAGAAATGAAGCGTTCAGAAATTTGTACTTCAACTAACTAGAACGGCTAAAACATGCCATTCCTCAATAGATGGATTCAAAAACGGACATCATTCTCCATCAAAACCGATTAATACCACTAAATATTTTGTCTGCCATCGATGATATTATTCAGAAAGTGATGTTCGTACTACCGACTACTGTTCCGTAACTCCCCGGACTGTGATTTTGTAAAATCCAATTTGGGCGTCCAAAACTATAATAATTTAATCTACTCATGAGTAACGCAACAGATTAGTGAAACTTAAACGGAGGTGGTCGTCATTTGTATACAACCACCTCACTGCGTAAATTCACCAAGGCAGCAAAATAACCAGCTGGCTTCAGCTGGAAATAGAACACAAATGATAAATTCACCGAGTTAATTGACCACAAAACTTTATACTGAATGAACTCGTTTCAAAGATCCTTTAGTAAATCAACGGCAATAAACGTTCAAATGTACCCGGAGATTTCAGCAAAAGTCAAAACGTAGCGAACAAGCTCGTTTGGGATGTCATCTTCAGGTCAAATAAAACAGAATAAGAAATTAGTTGCAAAGTCAAGATTGTGTGGAACCTAATACAGTGTGAATCTAGACAGTCTCACGTAATCATATCAAATAACTTCGAAATAGTTTAGGACAACGCTGGTCAATGCATGCGCGAAACACAATATGCGTGGGATCACGTGAAGGCCTTGAAATACCTATAAATTTATGACAACATTTTGATTACTAGACTTGATAAGAGTGTTAAGTTAGTGCTCTTAGACAAAAAGTCATACCTAAGAAAAAATGAAGGATATATTAAAGGATGATGCCATATTTTTAAGAATGAAGTCGAGGAAACATAGAACTATTGCAGTTGAGAAGCATATTTCCAAACTATTGAGAAACGTGAAGCAAAATGAATTTATTGATGCTTCAATATCCGAACAAGTGTAACCAGCATGCACACTCGTAACAAGACTCTGCGGCTTACCCAAAATTCGTAAGGATAGCGTGTCCCTACCCCCGATTTCCACATGACGAATTCACCATATATTACACTGGTGCAATGACTAACCGAACTTTTGGAACCAATCCGCAACAGACGACCTTATCATAGCCTCAAGAAAACGTTTCAGTTCCTTGAATCTGTGAAAGAGCAGACTGTGGGTAATAAAAGATTGTTATCACTGGACATGTGCTCGCTGTTTGCGAACGTGTCATCGAGAGAGACGATTGATTTTATGCTTGATTACATCTACTCGAATGATACGAAATTTGTAATGCCGGACGAGCAAATCAAAGACCTTTTGTCAATTTCCACGCAGGAAATCCAGCTTCAGTTTGCTGAGAAAATTTATCGCCAGAAGGATGGGATCGCAATGGGCTCGTCACTAGGCTCATTGTTGGCTGACATTTTCACAAGGATGATTGAACGAACAAAGCTAACAGGAGTGACAGGAAACAAACGGTACAAACGGTATATTGATGACTCATTCTGTATCGTCGATAGCAACGTTGATCCTGACTATCTAATATAACTACCTAACTCAGCTTACAGGTAACCGAATGTCACTGTGGAGGGGGAACTGGATGGAATATCGACTTTTCTTGAAGTTGCATTATTGAAACGTCCAGACGGATCGACTCACCGAGATATAACTCGGAAACTGACGTGGAATGGCCAGTATACTCATTTTCACATATTTGTTCCAATGAAGTAGAAACGGAAATTGGTACTTTGTCTAGCAAAATCGAAATTATAAAAGTTGTACTGGTGACATGCTAAACAAAGAGAACTGCAAGACCGTGAATTATCTGTCGGGTGGAAAACCATGTATAAGAGCTTGCCTTTCGAAGATGAATTATCAAGTGTATTGCTGACTAGCAAACTCGACACGGTACTGCACAATTAATACTGTCGTTTTCCTGTAAGCCCATTGTACACATTCACCTCAAGGACGCAGCTTCTAATAGTGTTAGCTCTTTTTGTGTTCACTCATTCTCCTGTTTTTGTAAAGCAGGTTGCATTGGTCATACAATAAGGAGGTTATCGGAGAAAAACTTGAACACCATCCTGTTTGGTTAACGACCGGACGGCAACGAAAGGCTTCCGGCGCAGTTTTTGCCCACCTGGTCAACTCGGATCACAGAGTCGATGTGGAGGTCGCATTTTTGCTGATCTACCGCTTCACACGTGCGGAAGCTATTGGAATCCGGCTGTGAAACCCTAATATGTGCGCACGGAAGTCTTTTGTTCTGGCACTGAGTTTACCAAGGCCTATCGTCCTTGGAACAGTTGCCAAGGCACCACAATAATCCTGTCCGTACTCCCCCAAATGCTGGTGATTGACACTGTATTAGGTTCCATACAATATTGACTGCATAACTATTTTCTCATTTACTCTGTTGTATTTGGCCTGTAGACGATGTTTTCACTTTCGAGGCAAGAAATGTGATCGATTTTTTTCACAACAATCTTAGTTGGTGAAGTCAATTAATCCAACGCCACCCTCCTTACCCAATGAAAGCATGGTCCAAAGTGACTGGAAAACCTGGATTCAATGTGATTGAATTTAGAAGGGTTAGATGTAGTGCAAACTCTAATGTTCTGCACTGGTTTCAGACTTCTAAAGTTGAAAGCAATTCATATTGTAAACTTAATGACAGTAACTAGTCGAATTGTCCCAATAAACAGTCAACAGGATGTTACCAACACAACGTTGATTGTTTGCGTCATTCTACCGTTACTACAGATTGAATGGTATCCAGTGACCTGTTCAGTTGGGTACATCATGTTGTTATCAACTGGCTTCACTAGAATGAGTAAAATTGACATTCTTAGAAATATGTTGAGAAGACAGGTACTTACTAGACTTTAGCTAAAGTTACCGCGTTGTCGGACTGCAACTACTACTTTGTAGTTAACACCTGGAAGCCATCTAGCGATTGGTTCAGCTAGCGTATCACATTTTGAAGGTAATATAGTCCTTAAAATTTGATAATTTCCTACTGCGCATCACTTTATCCAGGACTCACCTGAGTTAGCTTTTTGTGCGAAAACAGTGCACGGATGAATGTTAATTCACCCACAGTAGCATCTATCGCAATCTCGCAGTCATATCAGCCTTACTGTGATTAATATCTACTGAAATTGATGAGCTGACAAGTTGAAAATTCTATCCAGTTTGTTGGACCTTGAAGTCAACTGCTAACACGTCAACGTGTGTCATGATTATCATCATCACAACAGCCTTCATCCTGACCAAAATGTACGAACATCCTAAAAGAAAAGGTTACTTAAATAAGCTTAAAAAATAGGAACAATACAAGGTAGACGAACTGGAAACTGTACAAATGCAGGAACATCATCATTTGGGACATGTTGCCATCTCAGCTAACTTTCCTGGCCAGCGACTTGAGTGACAGATACGTGACACCAACCCACTCTGCTCAATGGAGCTGTCAGGGTCTTCATAGTTCGTGGCCACGTTGATGTTTGAATACAGCGCGGTTTTTCCCAAGTGTTATTGGTCTCGGTATACAACGTCTGTTACGACAAACGTTCAGCTGACATGCGAATTAGGTAACCCAGCCATCGTAATATGTGCGACGTGACTAGTTGATTAGTTGATCGAGCATTCCGACCGTTCCGGAATAGGTGTCGGCAAGCGACCGTGTCCACTTAATGAGAGCTAATTGTTGGAGACACCGATGGCAAATCTGCTTATATCTTCGTTGCGAACAGGTCACGTTTTCGAACTACAGGGCAGAACAGAACGTATACCAACCCTTAAATACCCTTCTTTTTAACGACAACCGAACCTTTTTCAAAGCCACAAATGACGCAGGTTGGCAAAGCGACTCAGGTCCTGACTGTTCTTACGTATAGGGACATCCGAGATGGTCTTTTGGTTCACCAGTTTAGTTTTCAGTTTTCACTTGTACGCATCCGGAAAGTGCACTGAGTTACAATCGTGGGAAACAAGCTGACTTCCGGTGTATCATCTCTAACCCAAGTGCACGCATAAGACAATGGTAGTTATGTTAGGGTTGCATACTTCTATAAACCAAACCATAGCTGGCTAAGGTTTTAATTACGTTTGGGTTATGATTAAAAAGGAGTAGAATGTCACCTGCGAAATTTTAATGAAGGCTTTGTTCATGAATAGTTTATTCATGCTGGTACTCTTGCATCTTCTCCATGGAGGTGTCTGCAAACATTGGCTTTGACACTGATCACATGGAAACACCAACTTTTAGGCGAAATTTCTCAACTATAAACTTAAGTCAATGGACTGAGGACAAAACAACCGTTCATTGAGTAGTTTACGAGTGTCTATGTTACCGATTTGGGCGCATTGACACAGTTAATATGAAATTACTTTTGATGAGATTTTATAAGTATATTACGTTGGATTTGAACAAATTTTCTATAATTAAGTTATGATATTGTACTGCCGTCTAGAAGAACTCCACAAGTAGAACAATCCCGGTACAAGAATCACTTTCAAGGAATAGGAGACATTTTGTTTTAAGTATCCCCGTTACAAAAGCGAGTCACCCAAAACAATGCATGAAACCTCAGTTGTACACTAAAATGGGCTGATCTCTGCGGGGATGAGACAGAAACTTAGTCTGGATGGATCAAGCAAGAAAGTCTACTCACCAGTCGCAGAACAGAACACTAAAGTGTCTACAGCTGTCCGTGAACAACGTTCATAATTTTATATAGTAAGCTAAAGTGTAACCTACAACCTACTCAGATACCCAAACTTTGGCTTGATCAACCGACCTGAAAGGTGGGAATGACTGATCATCGCCTGATTTCCTGAACCCATCAAAAACTCAATATTAGCACCAACGAGTTTAGTGTAGGATTGTAAAAGAGTGTTTATTTACATGTCTTATTTGAGGAAATCTGTCACAAACTTAAGCCCGTCGGGTGAGTGTCAGTTTGTATGGGAGATGTTCTTAAACGATTATATCTTCTAAATGTGAACAAAATCTTCATGGCTGCATTCGATCTGCAGCGACCTGTGATACTGCATCTCAAAAATGAACCTTTCATGTTTGTGGCACCAAAGTAAATAGTATTCAACTAGGCAAAACTTGCAATTGTTGCCATGTTATCTCGTTTATGAATGGGGTTAGTCTCAGTAGTTATAAACTTGCTATACTGGCAACGAGTCTTTTGATTCAAATAATC
This sequence comes from Paragonimus skrjabini miyazakii, assembly GCA_014338405.1. Taxonomy (NCBI): domain Eukaryota; kingdom Metazoa; phylum Platyhelminthes; class Trematoda; order Plagiorchiida; family Troglotrematidae; genus Paragonimus; species Paragonimus skrjabini miyazakii. Next base: position 133,154 of record JTDE01001193.1, read on the forward strand.
GTCGGTTTGCTGTTGTCTAGACCTGGACTAACTGGCATTATTCCAGCTCACCTCCATCATGTTACTTAATGAAAACCACCAAGTTTTGTACCTATTTGTCCTAACTGTTTGTAAATATCATTACTGTTTAATTCAGCGTTTGATCACTCCCTATTATATGCCGGTAGCATAACGATCACCACAAGCCGCATATAAAGGATACTCGATGGTTATTGTCTATTGTCTACTGTCGAATCTATACTCGTTCATCATACCACGAAGAATCTTGAAAAGAGGATCCAATGAGCGGATATCAGGTTTGAAAACTCTTAAAAAGTAAAACTGTCGCGCACACGATTCTCTTGAGAAAAACAAACTACCGACGACCACCTCGGTGAGATGCTAAGTCATACGAAATATTTTGCTGTTGAGGCTGTTGTGAAATCAGGTTTATTTTGAACATTTCATTCGAAACAAAAAAATAACTCGGCTGTCGCAAAATTGTTTCTACTGTTACAGTTACTATTTACTTGTAGCTTTGTACTTGACTAATGAGAGTTATTTATTGTCTGGTTACAGATTCTATTGCGGTCCAATGTTCTTTTCTCAGGTTATTGCAATCAAAGTTCCCGTTATTGACAATCGTCGTTTAGTTTTGAGTCTCACTATGAGGGATAAACCAATAGTTGAACAATTCAGTGTTTGAGGCTCTTGCGATGTATTAGTGCACACCACGCTTATTCACGGCTACAGTGAAATAACTAAGTATTGTATGTCCTTGAACGAGTGGAGATTCGAACTCCGGTTATGCTTTTATGAGACAACCCCGTGAGCCATTACGTCATCAGCCTTAAAACAGGCACGGCTCAACTATGGTATACAAACGTTCAGCCACATTCTATTGTGAGGCAGTACTTAGATTACCCGATCGCCTGCAGAAAAGATACAGTAACCGCTCCGTCAAGTTCAATCGATCACCCTACTGTCGTGAGCTTGGTCTGCAAATTCGTTAAGTGCATTAACTCCCGTGCAGGTCATGTTAAACATGGGACCACGAGCGCGTACACTCATTTGCATAACCGACGTGCATTCACACATATTGGATGGCAGTACGTTGTCATTCGCCCTGGTGGCGTACACATTATTTCGATAGTCGCTTCTGGTCTGTCGTCTTCCTGGCGTTGAGGCTTGCCCTTTGGTCTTTGAATGTCGCTTGTGAGTAGTATGCTACTCACAAACGACACTGCCTGTTATACAACACCACGACTATGGCATCCCCCGAATGGAAATCACGAAAATCATTAAAATATTGAGCGATGTTTTGCGTACTGGTAGTTTGTGGGGGATTTTGGTTCATATAAGTTGCACATCGCTCATGATTGATTGTGACGGTGAAAAAACCACAGACTTTTTAGGCAGCCCTTTTTGGAAAGCAGAACTATAGGCATATTTGTCTACTGCTAGATTTCGCCAGTAGCTTTTAACTAGAGGTCAATGCAATGATCAGCATGGCTGCCTTATGAAAACGTGGATGGAGTTCAAACTCTGTAAGTGGCAAAGACATGTACTACTGACGAGTTCTAACAAGAGCGAACTTGATTGCAATGCTCCTTTTTGAAAAAGGCTGATTAAAACGTCTGTGAGAATGAGACAACTGCTATCACGTATGAACAAAGTCAAAATTATGTTGGAATAAGTATTGCCTTAGTGTTGTGCTATAGGTTTTAACTGACAATCCGTCGCTATTCACTGCGATACAGACGTTGTGAAATACTGAGACAATAAAGTGAATGTATCTCCAGCTGTGTGAGCAACAGACTTCCGATATTCTGTAAAACTAGCCGGTCAAATTGGGTGAAATGAAACCAACATTTAGAGGATGTTGAAAACGTTATTACCATCACAGTTGGCGATTTTTGTTGCACTTGAGACAAACGCCGAAGGTGTCAAGCACATGAACCGTAATAAAGTATCACTGGATGAAATTTCCTACAAAATTTCAGATATGTCGCGCAATGTTGGTGATCAGGTTCCAGCAAATTTCATGAATACAGCTATGGAACTTATTGGGGGTACACACTACACTTTGGTAGATATACGGTGGTAGCGCTTGGATGCTTGAGATTCTGTGATCTACTGGATGTCGAAAAGCTTTCACCTTATTATGCATTAATGGTGACAATCAGCAATGATATATTTTTAAACTAATACGGCCAAACGCTCAGATGAGCGAACCCAGATAGACTGATTTGATTAGTACCATTCTTGATGGTACAAACCTGGTGCATTAATGGAAGAAGATATCAGTATAATACACTTTGATCTGTTAACCGCATGGAGGGAATTCATACAGTAAGTCTCATCAATAACGTTGAATGTTACGAGCTCTATCCAAACAACTTGTGAACAGAACTGACGAAGCTGACAAACCTGCGCTTTATGAGTTCAAATTCGTCACTTTATAGCAATCTTTCTGCAAATTTTGTGAAACCAAAGATTTGGGTCAAAAATGCATGGTGTATCTTTGCAAAAGTCAGGGAATTTCGAAAAGAAGAACTCACACATATTATACTCATGCGATCTAAAATAAATTCTCTACTCGATGTTGTGGATGCTCTTTTTTGAACCTCTTCACGGCTTGAAGTCACCTTTCTTCTAATTGTACACCAAAAATTTGAGTTCTTGTTTTGTGAAATCAAACATCATTGTGTCAAATTAAAGTTTGAAACAAGAAGTTACAACCGTGGATTAACTTAAATTACTCCTCGGGCGTTGACCGTCCACTACACAAAAAGTAATTGTGCGCCAAACTCAGAAGACGATGAAAAACCTAGGTTGGTCATTCTTCAAAGACGTCGCTAAACTAGGAATGACAATGCAGTCAGCATTCCAACAGTAAGTTATAACAGTACATATTCGATAGCGCTTGAGGTGAAGAACGATCTGTTTCTGAACAAAATGTGTCAGCGTTTTGGAATTTTATTCAGAGCTAATATTCTCATGAATATCATTATGTTACAGTCAGGATTGAGAGTCTTCATTCTGATCGAAATGAGGACTTAAAAGTGAGAACAACTACACAAAGTGGACAGTAGGACATGACGATCGAGTTACGACTTTAGTTAAGTTACTGATAAAAGCATTGTAATCAATCACGTTAGTCACACAAACATATAATCCGTTTATATTTTCTTTGTAACGACATGGTTGGTGGTAGTGAAACTTATGTTTTTTGAAATTTAAACATTTGCCCTCAATCGTGTTGTTTCAACTATCGTGTCTGTGTAAAAATTTCGACTTTTGTGAGCACCGCGAGTCAAAGGTCTGTGTAGTATATGTTATCGCAATCAACGCTGTATACTAAGACACCCTGTGTAAAACAGCATGATAGAGTTTATTGTTTTTCACCATCTACTACCTCTGAGGACGTAGACTATTCGGTAAAAGGAAAGTCACCTTGCAAGTATGTTGAACAGAATCACGAATTACCCTACATTTGTCGTTAACAATATAGGCAACAAATCAGATTTGCCTGCTTCTTTTTTACGCTTCACACATTTCTTCAATGTGAGGGCGTGACATTTATTGTCTAACTGCGGTTATTTGGTGTTCTGTCACGTTGGCTCCCGTATACTGATTTACCCGTCTGAGATATTCCAGTTTGCCACCAAAAGTTTCTACTAGACATGTGCTCAAAATGGACCATTAAATGAATGACTCAGTCGACTCATTGTAATCATGCCTTAGAGTAATTGACCCATAAACACCAGATATATTCTAGGTGACGAATTACTGTGCACACCGAACTTTCATATTAGGATTTAAGCGACGCACGTCGAAAGACATCGTTAACAACGAGACACCATAAGAAGGTGATTTTGCAGACAGCTGTTTTCGGTAATTCTCATCAGGGTTCTACAATTACATAGGGTAAGTGCGAGTTATAAATGAAAATTATAACGTGTCATGTATAACATTAAAAATCACGGAAGTTGTACGAATCACCCCAACCCTCCTCCAGTAGACTTTGATCCGTGTCAATTCTGTGATTTTTATTGACCCATTCAACTAGTTGTAATTTTCGTACACAACTCGCACTTACCCCATGTAATTGCTTAGGCGTGATGAGAATTACCGAAAACAGCTGTGTGCAAAATTGACTTCATATGGATTCTACGGGAATCTGGAGAGAACGAAACACTGTGATCGAAGCAGTTGACCACAGGGAAACGAGTAGGCAGCACCATGAAAAGATAAGCGTTACTGACCAGATTTAACAGGAACGAAACTCGGGCCTAACCCTCCTTTACGAAAAAAGCTAATTTGAAATTCTGAATTTGAAAACTGTGACCAACTGTAGGTGATGTTCTGCTTTTGAAACATCAGTAATGTCTGAACTCACGTTCCGAGAAAGGATCACTTTCTACTAGAACTGTATGTTGATTGTTGGGTCGCATTTATGTGACGATTCGTCACGATTTATATGCAGATAGAAAATACATAATGATGCTGACTAACCAAACGTACAGAATATCCTGTAGTGACTGTACTTAGGCACAAATTTACCCCTTCATCCGGCTGTTTGAATGGATCAGTGATGTACTGAGCAGCAAACCATGTGCATCAAAGGAAGTAAGAACAACATTCATTCATTGATTATTTGTGCTTTTGTTCATCAGCTTCCCGCGTATCACTAGTGCAATTGTTTTGCCATGACAGTCACGCTGTTTCAAGCGTGAGGTTTACTTAACTTTCACAAATTTTTCAAACGCTTGAAGGACATAATGAATGGATCGTAACTCAGATCTGTGGTAATTTGATTGTGATTTCCTGAGTGCATCTTGGTGATCAGACGTGATAAATTAGTGGTCTGTCTACTGAAATGGACAAAAAATAATGAAAATCTTTTGTTCAAACTTCACTGAACACTGTACCTAAAAATAAACTACCTTTGGGTTATCCACGTAAATCCACTGATCGAAATTCCATTTAAACAACACGCGATCGAGACTTTTGGTGACGTTCTGTTGTTATCTGAAAGGGTTTGCTACACAGCCATCCGAAGTAACCTCCAGAATCAGTACACTTATCAAAATAACGTTTACTCAAAAACGGAGTTTTATCTTATCGGGATGAATAAACCAATTAACAACTAGCAGTATCAACTGAATACAACTACAAGTACATGCTTGCGACAAAACTCCTGCAGCATCAAGTCTGTAGCTGGCAGGTCCAACATCTGTCCTTGCGAACTCTTAAATGGTATGAAACCATAGACTATGGAATAGAATTTCGCCTCAGGCATCTTGTTTTCAACGCTTTACACCGATAGTTGATCCATAAACGCTAGCGGTTCTAGAAGTTATTTAGCACTTTTCCATCTAACCACCTCAAGTAATGAATGCCAATTATATACTAGTAAAAACTACTGAATCCGTAGTACCCCTTGTTGATATCTATACCAAACTTCGAAATGTCCTTGAAATGTATCCGTGGCAGTAACTCGTTCCCAAAGACCTGTATGCAAGACTGGTCATTGTTAGACTGAACACTATTCAAACTTATCCTCGAGAAACTCGCAGCCGAAACAAATGAAGCACCTATAGGTCTGCTACCATAACGGTAAAATAATCCACCAGACGGTTACAGTAAATCCACTGAAGGTGAAACAAAATTTACAGATATCGAAACAGTCTATTCTATTTCAGGGTATTCGAATGAAGTTTTCGAGCCATTTCTTATTTGTTGTGTTTATACGTGCCCGGATGTCATCTCCCCGTATTCTACAGACGTGATCATTGGCAAGTAATCCCCACTTGCTTGTTACGCCGATGACCCAGACAGTGGAAGTTGTTTATCTCCACGGGCCTACTCAGCATTCGGATTGTTATTATAAAATGGCTGACTTATGTTTAGTGCGTGGTCCCTAGTACATTGACTCACAATGACTCGACGTTATTGTATTAACTATAAGGTATCTGGAAAGGACAAAACATAGCAACTACTCCCTGTTCCTCATCGGTGAATCAAGCTCATTGCAGAGATGTCAGCCGTATATTTAATCCAGAGCAGTTCAGATCTGCACGGCTATTTCCAGTCATAATATACATCAAGCAAACAAATCAATTAACGAAAGGTGTATGACGTAAGATTACAATTTGTATTAAATTAGCTCAAAGTGCAATATAGCTCGCATGATTTTGGACAGAGGTCTTATTCCACAACGATTCATTGAGTACATTCTCACATATACGAGACTCGTCTAGCTTGGGCGAATGCTTCGCGATCCGGAAAGTCTGGATTTATGTGGCTCAAAATTACGGCTATCTCGAGAATAACGTAGATCAGCATCGTCGAAACGGTCACGTTCCATCAAATCGCTACGAAATTCACTGGCATGATCCACGTCCTCCGGAGCATCGTTAACATCCAAAGGAAAATTTTCTTGATCATCCCTAACATATGGCATAGCAGCTTTCATTGGTGGCGAACTCTTTCCCATCTCCTCTTGATGTTCAAGTAGTGCAACGTTGTGTTCTTCGAATATCGCATCCAAATACAGATATCTCAAAAATTCAACGATGAATGCGATCAAGGTGAGAGCAAAGCTCGCAGCAGCCACAGCGTAGGACCAGGAAAGCACGTTGAACTGAGGATACGGCATCCATGTACTGTCATATCTCGCCACGGCGAAGGCTACCAGAGAAGCTGCGAGTGTGGTACCTGGGTGAAAAGGTTTAAAAAATAATGCGAATACTATTGTTGATGGAAGAAACACAGTATCAAGCAAAGTTTTGCTTAGAGTACGACAACTGAAAATATGTAAACCCGGTCAACGGTGTCTAGTTCAATTAGCGTAGCTGGTTTGTAGTGCTGAATGATGAACATCAAGTTGAATTTTATGTCCGAGAATGGTCTTCTTGTTCTCACGTTAATGTTTAGTCATAATAATACGTGTTAGCAAATGAAGGAGAATATCACGAAGTAATTTTTAACCTTCAGAGTAGTTTCTCATAAAAATCTCGTTATTATTGGTAGTGGCTTAGGCGCCTCTCCTGCTTCTGGTATTACTAAGGGACTATAAGTAACAGAGCACTTTAAGGATTTTGTTGTCTAAAAGCCATGTTTAACTGTCGAACATTCATGAACTACCGGATGCACGTGCTCTGTATCCGTCACTATGTATTATCTAATGGTTGATCGCACACACTTTCTCAAACACAGATTTCGGGTTTGAGTATCAGGTGGTTCATAAATTAAACATTCAAACTAAATGCATTTCCGAGCCATGCAATTTGACATTTCGTGCATGATTGAGCCCAAAAAAGCATGATGCAGTCAGAGAACAAAAAACCGCTTTCACCGAGCGTTTAACGTTAAATATGCTGTATTGGAATGGTCGGTGTTAAGTTGTCTTACGTTGAACATGCGGAAGTACGCATAGCAACGCGGATAAAACCAACTACGATGTTAACAAGGTTAGGACTGACCTCCAACCAAACCAGAAGGACCCATGTGGAAGGTGATCCTGAATGTACGCTTAACGGATACTTATGTTTATGATGTGCATTCCGTGTATAGCGGATTGTCTAAGATATAATTTGCTAGCATAACTGACTTTCTGTTGATTTCCAGCGGGGATTTTGAACTTAAATGGTCTTAAATACATGACGCAACTTATGATAAAAACATACCAACCGTGAACTTCCATTACGAAAAATTGAGCATTTCTTCGGTTGCATCATAGCTACATTGCTCTTTTCAATATTGATTTTTACATAGGCGGTGTTGAGTGAGACTTTTTATACGTTGACCAACTTTTTGCAATTTCTCTATCATATAACGAAAGAATTTTCAGAAGTATCGTTCATGGTGGATCAAATAATATTATTCAGTACAATGCAGTCCTCACAAGACGTTTTAATTGCCACTGTAATTGTGACTGCACAAACCATGTTTAACATGTTCGAGTCCCTTCATTTTACACCCCTGAAAATTTCATTTGTTCGCATTTTACTTTCGCATCTATTTGATCCCATTCACGTGATTGTCCCCGTACTCACATTGTTCACATCAATGTCAGCAACTTGGGACACGTGATTTACAGAAATACCCAACAAACATTAGTTAACAGATGTCAAACAACTACAGGCCAATAGTCGACTGGTGTTAATGAGGTCAAGTTAGAAGCAATTGAGAGTATGTCATTCACTGACGTCGAAGCTACTCAGGAATAATATAGCCACTATTACGAATCAACTGCGAGAGTCTGATAGAAACTAACATATCATATGTTTTAAAAGGCAAAATTGTCCAATAGTCAATCAAGCATCACTGGTTATACAGTATGGGGAGATAATTGATTAAAAAATTACCGGAATCACGACCAAAAATTAGTCATTAAAAACAATCATACTTGTTGAACAGCGCGTTTGAATGTAAAACGTATGCACGTTTACCTTTACTCGTAATAGTGTTTTAACTAAACCAAACATTTTTCTAATCTCTCCGGGCTGGCAGCAAATTGGACATTTCTACTTTTGTAGACAGCGAAATTGACGATCAGTCGTTCTTTAAGGAAAAGGTGACGTTGGAATCTAAATTTCCAAAACTAGTAGTAGGATACTTAAAATATCTTCAGTCTTAAAATTTGAAACATTGGGTTCTTGTGGGCCTTATGAATAGAATAAATGAATGATCACACCCCAAATTCACAGGAATGTTATACTCTTGTTGATCAGGAATCGGCAAGTAGTTCTATGCCTACAAAAAACGGACTGTCAGCCTTTGCTTGTCGTGGATTTAGCTGTGAGTGTCACTCACGATGCAGTCCAATGTGTACTTTTGACCACAACACTTAAGTCATGTTGTTTTGTTTTCATGTTCCCCACTCGTTTACGACTGACAAAAATGCAAAAAAATGAATTTGTGTCGTCTGACTGTTTTATCAATTTTGGCACAAAAAATGCATTAACTGTTTCAAATAGGCCGTTCAAAATATTTTCAACTGCTTTCGATTGAAGTAAACAACCTACTAGAAAAACCTGGGCATTATAATGATGGTAATAATAGCCACAACATAAAATCTTATTGAACTAATCAGTAGATCATTAGTTCAACTCACATGTATAGAAATGTCCAACCAGGTTGAACTTCGTAACTTTCAAGTCACCACGGTCAATAGATCGCGTTGCTTGACAAAGAACCACGAAAGCCACTAAAGACTGCATGAGCATACCACTGGAAGAGAGTGCTTGAACTGCATAAAGCCATACTAAAGGACCGAAAGATAAGTAGAATCAAAACATGGTAAAAGATTGTGATCTTAGTGGACTATACAGTGTTACTACTTCAAATGCGGCAGGGGAAAAAAAACGTTAAAACGCAGATTGGGACTTTAAGTTTTTGCAAACTGAAAACTGATCCACCAAGTTTTGTTAATTTCATATTTCTGTGTATTATGTTTCATATTCGTTCATTTTTTAAATAGTTTTGCTCCTTATCGTGTTAGTCTTTGTCTCACTGTGAGAGTAGTGGTGGCCTCACTTATATTATATTGTAGAGGGACAGTGAGAGTAATCGGGCAACTAAATTGTTAACATGAATCTTCACTTGAACCAGTCATTTTCGCCTGTGAACCAAACCATATTGCGTTGAACTACGTACTAATTTATTACGGTTTAAATATGACTAACTTTGCAATCATTGACCTTTAGTTTATCGTGACGCCTGTATATTTATTTATTTAGGTCAGTTCTCTTTACCTCTGGGTTGATCCTAGTTGATTTTTGATGACATATTCTTTAGATTGTTGGACTTAATTCAAAAACTGTTTAATATCTGCTCTTGTTATTTTTAGATAATCCTGAACATTTCGTTCAAACCGCTTGTCCTATTTAAGTGGTGCGGATAATATATAGATTAAGATCGGTACAAAAGTAATGTGTTCAACAACAAATAGACATATAACTCATGATGAATAAACGCCTAATAAATAACTTTAAGTTATCTTGTACAGGTTACCCGTTCACACATACCCTTCTACTTATGTTGCACTGAAGAATAACGCATCACACACAATCGACTTTTGTATGCACAGAAATACCGCGTTATTGCGGCCAGATGAGGTGGATGCTACTATCATAACTATTCAGTAATCCTACGCATTATGGCACAGTAATGACTAGTGTACAATCTCATGTCAAGTATTATTTACAACCAGCTATACAGTTGTCTGGCAGTAAACATTTGGTGGTAACAACGAAATGTTCTCCTATCTCATTTTTATTGCTTGGATGCACACAAAAAATATACTGAACACAATTTTTAGTGCAGTATGTGTTCATCCACTTAAGTCGCCGTTATCAACACTTTTTGAAGTATAGTTCTACGTTGCATTTCAAATTAATAATGAATAGTTCAGAGTTTACTTCACGGTTATTAGGTTGTTGTGCCGCGAAATCGAGGATTACCTGTACTGTTCGGAACTTCGTTGAATAATGAATGGCAATATGAAATTCGATGGGACACAATGTTTTACTGGCAAATCATAGGGAAAATAAGCCCACGTACTATTTAAAAATATCATCAATGTGGCAAAATTATAACGAACTAGGCTACTAAAATATTTTCATCGTGCATATTTTAGAGTTGCAGAAAAAGCGAAATTTCACACCCCGTTTAGGATGAACAACAAGGGGCTACTGTTAAGTAGTTAGGGATTTGACTCGTATAAGTTGAACACCACTCACAATTCATTTAAGTTGTCACGTTTCCATGAGCTTTTCGGCCAGCCCATTTAGAAAAGAAGCATAAAACTTGAGTTTCGTTGTGGTTAATGCTCGTCAGTAGTGCCACGGATAAGTTTTGAACATAGGGTACGTCTTCATGAGACAACCGTGTTCACCACTAAGTTGTTGACCTAACATTAGGCACGAATGGATTACAAAACGCAAACGTTCAGTCACATTCACTCGTCAATATTGCTCACGTTGCCCGATCAGAGCAGAAAAATTGTGTCCTGTGAACTCCAGTCGAGATAATACATTGGTGTTTCTGACATAAGCCAGACTTTGAAAATCAACGAATTAATTTCACATCCAACTTTCAGGTAAAACACAGGGCTGAAAAATGGTGGTCATCATAGGACGTCTATTTTAAACAGTGCAATGAATGTACCATATTCTTCTCATCGACGACAATGGTAGCTAAATAGAAGAAATTGTTGGCCATATCGCCGAAACGGTCAAATTAATCCGGAATGGAGAAATGTTTCCCTAACCAACTGGTAGCTTTCGCCCATCAGACAGCAAAGTAACACAAGTCACTTTCTTTCAAGTGTATCTGTGATGATGGCTATTGATGTTTACTGGCTTGACCCGACGCATCCTCAAATCAATGACAAAAGCTAGATATACTGGCTAACGCTCATGCAATATGATGACTGGCTGATGACTTGCAAGGATTAGTGCGATCAAACACGGTGAATAATATCCGCAGTAAATCAGCATGCGCAAAACGACCAGGAAATCGAGCAGCGTCATTGGTTCAAAAATCAACAGTTTACACATCAAGCAAATAGCATACTTGAAACATTGAGTTCATTTTAACCACTTGAATAGAATAGTCAGAAGACACAAATTACGATATGAATTTATTTCGCACATTCTCGTCAGTTGTAAACGTGTGACTAGCATGAAAATAAAACCAAACGATACTTAAATGAAACGGTCTAAAGTAAAAATCAGGCTGGTCAAAAAGCCAACACCTATGTTTTCTACCAGCCATTGCATTTATCAGTTTTCCTGCAGTTGCGGAAATATACATTGGTAGAACACAAAGGATGTTTGAAACCAGGGCCAAGGAGCACATCTCAAATTGGTTGAGAGTTGCAATATCTAACCCGCCAATGAGTGAAGCTCAGCAAGGACGAAACGCCGATTCGTCCATTACAAAGCACTTATCCACTATAGGTCACAGTGTCAACATCGAATCTTCGTTTAAGATCTTGATGAACGCTCACAACTCACAACTTCTCAAACATATTGGAGTATGCGGACGACTTTATCTTACTTAACCCCTCTGCCGAAAACACACAGACCATGCTGGACAGGTTGAGCAACCGAGCTGGTTTGTATGGAATGCGATTTGCACCTTCAAAGTGCAAAGTGTTGCTTCAAGACTGGGGCACTTCAACTCCTACTTTCTTCATTGCAGGTAACCCGCATGAGACTGTAAACAGTTTCACATACATGGGTAGCACTATCTCATCAGCCTGTAATATTGCTGATAAGATATCAACGAGGATTGCAAAGGCACGAGTTGCCATTGCCAAACTACGTCATCTGTGTCGTCAAAAAGACGTCCGGTTGTCGCTGAAAGGAAGGGTATATAATGCCTGTGTACGTTCCATTTTGCTTCATCATTCGGAAACCTGGGCTGTTCACAAAGAAGATATCAGCAGGCTTGCTGTGTTTGACCATCTTAGTCTCCACTAATTGGCCCATATTAAGTGGGCTGATCGCGTGAGCTATGTGGCTGTTCGCCGGCGCGTATTCCGGAACGCTCGGGATGCGCGATCAATTGGTCACCTAATCACGGTACACGGCTTGCGATGATTGGGTCACGTACTCTGTACGCCATCTAATCGTATACCGTACCGGGCATTATATACTGAGGCCACCAACAGTTGGGTAAGACCGCGTGGTGGTCAACCAACAACGTGGTCGCGAAATATGAAGACCTTGACTGCTCCACTGAGAAAATTGGGTAGGTGTCGCCTGCCTGGCTGGGGTCCTCGTGATCGCTCAAACCGCTGGTTAGAGACGCTATCCGAGATGGCGATGTGTCGCAGTCAATGGCGGACCTGTATTCATAGCATTTCTAGTTCTTCCGCTTAGTCTTGTTTTAATAATTTTCAACCTTCTTAGTAACGTTTTCTTTCAGAATATTCCACGTCAGTGTTGAGGTGAGCGGCGGCCCGAGCCACGTTACCTTTTGGTCAGGCTCGTAGCTGTTATGATGATGGTGATGATGATGAGTATATTGAAGCTTCGTTGACCAGCCGTCAACAGCCGGTCCTATGTGCACAAAAACAACTGACTATCAACCTTTTTTACCGTGGGTTTGACCGTGAGTGCTAATCACGATCCAGCCTGTTTTGTACCTTTGACGGTTTCATTCAAGTCTTGTTTGGTTTTGTTTTCATGCTAGTCACACGTTGACGACTGACAAGAGTGGACGAAATTAATTCATACCATAATTTTTGTCTTCTGATTATTCTATTCAAATAGCATACTATCCAACAGCATCAAACAAGCCACCCGTCAATGGACACCGGCTTAGCAGTAACACAGATTTAACGTACTCTATAACTGATAAAGATCGTAGTGAAGTCGTAGTTTTGATTTCGTGAAGGGCGACTAAACTGGGTTACCAACTTGGGTTGAGTATGATGATTCATCCTGGTTCGTGTTCATCTCATTATATCCTGTTTTCCTATCAAACGGGCCAATGGCTGCCTACCGTACCTTGGACTAAATTCTCGTGGTTCCTTTACTCTCTGTTTGGAATCTGAGTCCCGTGGACACCATTTCTGCAGTCTAATGTTTCCCCCATAGTCTCAAGTGCTACTGTTTGGATCAAAATGGTATTCAGTCCAACAGTTTGTCATTTTACCATTTGTCTTCTGTTGCGGCCGATAGATGTGGCAGTGAAGATGACAGTGGCTAAGACCCTGAGGTGTTCACAAGTGTTGACGCTGATAACTGGTGCTACTGAATCTTCCGCAAGGCTGGTCGCACAGGAAAAGCGAACGGAAACCAAATTGTTCAAATCAAATGAGACCCATTACGTTGAGGATGGTCTTCAGTATGAAATATATATAACAAATGATAATGCTTTTGAACGACAGGCAGCAATCTATTTTGCCTTGTAGTTGGAGCGTACCATCTCAGCTGCTTCTGAATATACGGTTTTTTACGGAACGTCTCTCTAAGTCAAAAGACGATCTTTGAAATGCGAGTACTCTGTTTGCCCGTGAAAACGAAGATTGACTTCACAGCACTTACTCTTTTGACTGACATTGTTGTAAATACTACAAAAGTACTTATTGACTGAGCAGAAACTTACAAGATGTTGAACCCCAGATAGCTAACATGATATGGGTCGGTATGTCAGAGCGGATTAACACGGTCCAGTGGTAGATGGCTGATCTTGTGCGTTCACTGACGTTGGAATGCCAAATCATGACAACTTGGTATTTCAGGTGGATGCGATGGCGATTTTTACTTGCAGTCTCCTGCAACGTCGTACTAGGATCATGTTTGATCGAAGGTGGCGAATGTGAATGAGAATAAGCACACAATAAACCACTTTTCCTTGATGTGAGGTCAATCGCATAGTGATGAATTGTGGCCACAGCTTTTATCTCATGCGTGGCAAAAATAAGCACTAATGATGAGCTCTAGCAAAAGCGAAACTCGGCTATAACGCTTTCCTTCAAAATATATTTAGTAAAAAGCCCACAGGAATGTGACAGCTGCTTGAGTCTGAGAAGCGTCTCCCTAATTGACTCGGTAGGGAAGGAAGGTGAACTTTGAAACAATATATACATCAGATGATAGGATGATATAAGCCACATGCATTTTTTGGATTCAACAATCTAAACCCCTTGTCTGTCACCTTAATAAACTGCACTCCGGTGTGGCCCCAGTCAGCTGTGTTATGTCCGGCACATGGTTTCTCCCGGTTAGAACCAACCGCCGATTTTTAACACTAAAAGAACTTCGTCTGAAACTTATGCCGTCACGTTATCGTAACCATTTCCAGTTTGCCCGTTCAGCTCAAATTTTAAAATTTTAAGAGTATTTCATAAACCGTGTTTAAGCCGTCTGCTGCATGTTAAGGAGCTCATTCGTTCACGATAAGTTAAAAGAGCAAATTCCCGAGTTTGATTTTTGTCTGCTGCCTTTTCAAAGCCTTCAAACTTCCTCAAGAACTCATAACATTCACAATGGTTCTGTACATCCATTCTTTCACTATTGACACTGATAAGTCGGAGTCTCCATGAATGGTTTTTTCACCTTGAAACCCGAGAATATTTCAGTTGAATGTGTCACATAAAGTGATTGACTATTGTTGGCAGTACTCAACATTTTGTTACAAACGATCGATCAATAAATATTTATTTTCGTCTTTGGTTTTTGTCCCTTGTTTTTAACCAAATCCTTCTTACTGAATTTTGATTCATTTTCATACATCCTGTGGACCTTAATTATGCGGCAAGTGCGTCAAACTTGGCAGTATGGGGATTAGTAAATCATCCGTTTTCGTGGAAAACTGACGTGTCAGTTTTGATTTGTGTGAGATGCTGTGAAACACCGAGTAAATTAGATAACCTTACTGCAAAAGATGTTATGTTACAGTTCCACAATTCCAAGTTTGTTTTCAGTTAGGCTCTAAAGGTAGCATGTGAAGAATAAGAAATATCTCCTATATAATCTGCGGTAGATGTGGTGACCGTAATTAAGCAGTGACGTATACTACCGTTTTGGTTTAAACGCAGAACTAAGCAAGTTGTCCATCATTTTTTATTTCGATTTGATTTTGTTGGTTTAGCTTATTAAGCTCAGTCAGCATACGAAGTACGTGGCCCAGTCAGCTATCTTGGTTATCGGCCATAAACTTGCATGTTTCTGAAATACACGCCGATGGGTTATAGCATTGCTCACACAGACAGTCCATTTGATACAGACTAACTGTCGGAGGTAATGGGGATCAGACAAGTAGAGTCTATATGTATCTTCTGCAAGAAGGGGTCATGACTCTGTTCCGGAAAGCGAAAGTGAGTGTACACATACCTACTACAAACGATGTTCCTAATCGACAAATAGACGTCTATGAGAATTCAAAGCTGACGCACATATTTTGCTCA
>JTDE01001193.1:157352-168827 GCA_014338405.1 Paragonimus skrjabini miyazakii
CAACATGCTTGAAATTTATAAGCCTATATATTGTTTGCGTACTGCGTTACATTGCCCACGTTGGTCCGGAAGCAGTTAAAGCCATGCGATACTAGGGTCGCGCAGCTTGTCCGCTCTTATGATAGTGCTATTTGATACCGTATCAGAATCCTCACAATAACAAACAAAATCTGGTAACCTATCTTGGTAGCACATGGGTAGCAGGGTATATATACCCTGTTAGCACATATTAGGGATAAATACGGGATGAATTACGCTCAGTATTTGTTTATTGTGACATTCAAGGGTGAATTACGCCAATCTTGGGGTAAATCACGTCTAAATTTTTATGGCCAATGAGAAGTCAACGTTGACGTGTTAACGTGAATGGAGATGAAGAAAATGCCGTGGGGAAGGTTTCGACATCATACTTTGTCTAAATAAACAGGACTATATAACTGTCCGAAATGAAAATTCTTTTATATATATACTGGAACTTTATAAAGTTCCAGAACTGCAAAAGATCTTTTGCACGTGATCACACTTACTAGGATTAATCCAATCTCTGATGTTGTCATATTCAACGAAGTATATGTAGTAACATCCAAAGTAAGCCTTGTTAAAATCATTTGGTCTCATATACCCGTTGAAGCACGCAGTCCACAAACCAATACGCTCAAACTGACTGTGTGCTTCAGGAATAGATTGTATCCAGTAAGGCGATACAAAAGAAACAAAATTTGTTATAAGAGCTGCCAAAGTGAGCCAGAGAAAAATACTAAATAGACCGTCTGCTTTTTCTTGCCAGTTCATTCAACATAGGAAATAATTCAAAAGTGATTTTCAAAATAGTAAATATTTCATTCATACATTTAAACAATTTTGGACCGTATTTTCAATCACTCACTTTTAGTCCACAAGATTTCAAGCGCCTTGTCAAAGTTGTTTGTATTTTTTGCGCGCCTATGTAACGCACAACGGATATTCAGGTTCACGGTCAACTCATCACCAGCTGAAATATATAAAGAGACCTTCAAGGAAGAGATACTCAGCCAGTGAATGCACGAAAAAGTCGTCACCAGTCACACTGACTGCGGCATCACAAACACGAGACGTGCAGAACAATGACTCGACACGCCATATTTACCACCGAACACTTACTACCCTAACGCGCAATACAGTACGGTCACCTAATCGGTTCGTACAGTAGAAGGAACATACACAAGGGGGTTTTGATGAATGCCTTGAGTTTCAAACAGTCTGTTCATTAGTTTAATTTGCCTCCATGTTCATCGTCTGCACCACTTACTGGAATAACCAAAAGAGAAGATGGTGTGCGAAAAAGATCAAAAGCGTTTCGTGTGTTACCCATTTAACTTAGATAATTAACGCAGTGCCACAACTTCTTGTAAATATGAAATCTTAATTTCATATATATGAATAGGAAGACTACTTGCAACGATGAAATCTTACACTCACATTCAAAAGATGCTAAATCTACCGCTCTGGTAAAAAGTATGAAGGCCACTATGGAACAACTGTCAACAGGCAACCGAGCATCAGAACAAAAGAAACACGAGCAAATGGATCTGACGGAAAGGATATAACAGTGCCGAAGTAGCTAGAAAATGTTGAGCTCTTAATGAAAAATTCAGTCCTGTAATTCATTTTTGAACACGCTTTCACACATTTCTTCATTGACAACACACCTACAAACATTTAGAAACACGTTTTTGAACTTCAAGAGTTACCGCAACAATAAACGGAACTTTCCGCGTACTGCCTTCCCGTTCTCATTTTTGGGTGGATTCTTGCAAACAAATTGATTGTGCTGTAAAACATTTTAGTTCCACGTTTTCACCGATCTGTAAGGACTCCATGTTTTGCTCCCTATGTCACGCAGTTAGTTTTCCGTTAGTTAGTCAGTTAGTTTTCCGAAGTCGTCCGTTTCTACCCTCCGGTGCCAACTTCTTTTTATCTTTGGTTACCTTTTCGACCCAGTAGACTTCAGCTCGTCAGTGGGACGTTTCATTTGATCATTGTATTCTTCGTTTTCATATTTACGCATACTTTTACACCCATTTGTTATCGTTTTAAGTTTTTGGTGTTATCTTAACTCTGACCGTTTTGACATTCAGTTGATTGGGTCACGTATTTAGTGACCCCTCTTATTTTTGGACAGCGCTTTACAGTATTTGACTTTTTGGTATTATTTACGACGACTGGCGACATTAACGTTGGCAATATTGAAACAGGGCACAACGATGTCACGAAAGCGTCTGTCCATGGTTTACGGATCCAGAGATTGTGGTTTCGCAAAATTAAGGCGGCTTCCACGACTCCATCAATAACATTCATATAACAAAATTTTTGTGCTAAATTATGCCTTCTCTCCAATGTGACAGCAAAACTCGAAGATCTATTGAAACACACTTTCTTCAATTTCCCTTACGCGCTTCCATAAAAAACAATGATCAAACGCACTGAAAAATCGAGAGCGGAATTGTTGTGATTACTTCAACACAGTTAAACTGGATGACAACACCCCAAACCGGTTGTCACATGAGAGAACTTCTGAGTCTGCGGAAATTAGGTAACGTCTTCCTAAAACAATTGTTTTCGGAAAACTTGTCCTCAGCGGTACAAAAATTATTGGTTGCTGTGAATGAGGAAGGCTGGATGGACCACTCGGCCGCCTTTACATCTGAAACTTTGCCGCCGTGGTCAGTTCGTGCAAAGAATCACAACCGATCACTCGGCGTTCACTTCAGCCCCTACAGTTGACGACAGCTTGAAGCTTTTCATCAGGCAAGTGCGAAATCCTATGGACGACATTACCACGAGGATTGGCGTGTCTAAAAAACCCGCATCAAGACCGTGCGCAACCGAACTCTTGCGGTCTATCAAGAAGGTGTTGGTACAACCGAACCCCTTGGTATGAAGAATTGCATCTGGCCGCGCACATTTCCAACTTGCCACTCCTCATCGTCAAGCCAACAGATCAGTCAAAAACGGCTATGTCTGTCGCTCACCCAGAAGCCGCTGGTCGTTCATTTTATATCAGTAACTGGTTGGCCGACCCGTGATTTGTTGCCGACACCGGAGCCGAAGTCGGCGTTATTCTCTCTCAAACAGTTGCTCGACTTCAGCCCCGACAGTACACCTTGCAAAACCATAACTCAGAGTCGCGTCAGAACTTTTGGATAACGCGCACTCACTACTCACCATGGTATCCGGCGACGTTTCTAATGAATATTCCTGCTTGCCGACATTCAAACATCATTCACTGATGCCGGCCTTCTGGCACATTTTGATCACACTTGGATGTCGCTTCTTCTAGTCTTCCACTTGTTTATGTATGAAAAGAAACCGGCTCTGATCTCAGGGCACAGTGTTGGGCTCATGTTTTTCTCCGAGCCCGGGGAAAAATAGTTCGAACAGACGAATCTTCTGACTGGTTGGTAGATAATTCCGATGTCGAACTAACTGATGTTCGCTGGTGATGTGAGGATTGTCAAAAATCCTGGCGGCACACGCATGCAGGAAGAACTGTTCAGAGATGGCCAAGTGAATAGCAGTTGCTTTTGAATTAGGACAAATGTAGTTGACTGCTTGCTAGGGAACAGCCAAGATCGACCAGGTATTTTGATGGGAGTGGTGAGGAGATGGAGTTGAGGAGGATAAAGACAACCAGAGACCTGAAAGTTGTCATACGGGGGTACTGCAGAGTTTCCAGACAGTGTTTAGCGCTGGCCCGAAAAGGAAACAGCGCCGGATATCTTGAGAAAGCGTCCGGGTCAAGGAGACTAGAAGTGCTGTTGCCCTTTTATAAACCGTATATGAGGCTATATTTGGAATAATGTGTGCAGACCTGAAAGCCGCATACGGTAAAAGACACAAAGATACTCGACAAAGTTCAAAGGCCATTTACAAGGCTGCTGGAGGGAATATAGGATGACACGTGTAAAGATAGAATAAGAAAACCCGATAAATTTTCCCTCACGCGAAGGAAGAAGAGAGGGGACCTGATAGGTACCTTCAACATTCTTAAAGGAATAACCTGAATTAATGCAAGATATCTGTTCGGCCTACAAACACGTCAACACCCCCGATCGAAGGCCTCGATGCCGTAGTCTTAAGCTGGAGTAGAAGAAGGTTACTGCACCGATTAGCGATAACCCCATCGTATGCCGAGTTACCAACCGTTGCATCATGCTTTCAGAATGTGTAACGTTCTCTGATAAAGTGATAAAGTTTCAAAAAGCTTGCAAAGTGTTGGCCATGTTTTTACCCGGGTCTGTTCTGAGTTTAGTTTGAGTTGGTTTCCCTGGTGCTTTCCCTGGCATAGCTTTAAGGTAGTCCATTTTTCGACCCCATTTGTCATTACTGGTATCGGTTTTCATTGTTTTCATTTAATTTATTCACAGTTTTTATTGGCATCTAAAAGTATAGATCCTAGGAATTACACATACATTGGTCTTACATTCATCCCTTGCTTTGTGACCTGTCAGTCGGAGGATAACGTTATATGATAATATTATTATTATATATTTCTCAACGCATTTGTGTCGGCGGTGGTCGTTAACTTAGCTCTGATGAAACTTATAGCTTATAATTCTCAAGTTCATCTGGTAGCCCTCATGAGTATTCATGGAAGTCTAGTGACTACCGATCGTGTGGCTACTTTAAGGATCCCCGTTGCAACAGTGTTTTCCCGCCTGTCCGTTCTGTACGCATGAGTCTGCGTACTTCTTCTATAGGAGGCCTGATATGAACTCAGTGCCACTTACTTCAGTCGTGTACCAAATTGCACGCAGTGAATGCATGCCCTTTTCCTAACGACTTACTTACTATTCCATTCCTCGGAGTCGTTCGATCCTAACCTTTTTGAGCGTCGTTCAGCACACTGCACGCACTCTTTGCTTGGCGAGCTGCCGAGTGCCGCCGAAAGAGCTGTAGCCTATCTTGCCCTTCTTTTCTTCCTTCGTTTGGTTGCTACCGCTGTTCCCAGACTAGGCTAGGGCTAATTACATATCATGTTTCCAAACATTGCTGGAAATATACAGCTTGTTTCCAAACCCGGCTGCGTTCTTTCGTTTCCATGCCTGTTGGGACTACGTTTCGATTGCTCTTCAGGAAAGGCTTTTTACTTGTTAACGTACGAGGAAACTAGCGTATACACACTTGTCCACTGCAGTATTCAGCACTGAGTGCTTATTGTCGGATCAGATGCGACATGACGTCAGCCGAACAGACAACCATCATTCATTTCTTCAGTCACTCGGTTCATCAGAATCCAGCGTGTAGCTGAGTCTAGTATCTGAGGAAGACCCGCTGGATTCTGCTGGCACCGAGCAAGTGGCTGATGATCAAAGTGAATGAGTGCTGTACAAAAACCGTGAGTTTCTGAGCTGTCGTGTTCGGAAAAAATCGTTTTAATAACTTGGTATCTGATGCAGAAATTGAAGCCGCCGAGATCTGCGCCATCGAAATTGTTTTTCGAAAATCGTTATGGCTGCTGTTGTTATGGTTGTTTGCTTGCGGCAATGTTAGCACAACAATGTTGGGGTTGTTCTCAGTCTATATGTTCTTGCTTCTCAGTTGTTTGTTATTTTATTTTCAGTTGTTTATTTCTTATTTGTAGGAGATGGAATGAATTGCGAATTTCAAGGCGATGTTTGATGATCGCGAAATTGTTGCCATCTCACAGTTTCAGGAGTATCTTCAGAAGTACATGGATGAAGTGAGCGTTGTTTACGTCCGTGAGACGAGCCGTAGGTCGAAAACTGCTTTGAAGTACGATAAGGTAAGGTGATATGGCTACCTGAAAACCGTGCAGATTTATTATCGTTGTACGAAGTACAAAAGACGGTGTAGTGTATACAGGGGTGTAGCGATGTGTCTAGTGAGTTGACTGTTGTTACTCTTAGCGAATCAGTTCTCGCAACACATGTTGCAGGTCACAATTTCATGTGGTCCGACGAGATGTGTATCTGGCTGTGAGCTCTTTTGAGTTGGAGCACAACCACCCTCTCAATCGTCTGCTATATGATTTCCATCTTACGAATCATAGACACACCGTCTGTGAATTGAACGAATGCAGGAGTCTGTTCCAGTACAGTACACCAACTGCCGACATTGAACAGTATGTGGCAGCCGTTTACGGGAAGTTTATCATAACCGGTGGCCGTGGAAACATCCGCCGCAAGTTAAAGCTTGCAATGTCAAATGAGTCTGTTAGGTAATGTTGGTCACGGTACTTTGGAGAACCTCGATGAAGTGCTGTCGGTGATTAGTGCGGAAGGTGTGGTGCGCACTATGCGGGATAACGACAACAGATATATGCATATCTGCCTTGCCCACCGAACGTAGGTCGAACTTTTCCGGCGTTTCCTGCATGTTGTGAATGTGGATGCCACCCACGGGACAAACAGGCACAAGTATGTCATTGTATATTTCCCCCATATTTTCGAAGTTGGAAGTTATATCAGTTCCTCGAAACAGACGGTATGGAGCACGGCCGGCCCGTGATACACGGGTACGTTCGTAGTGAAAAGTATGCTTCACTGCGTAGAATTTTCGAAATGTTTCGTGAAATCATGGGCGATCAATTTGCAGTGAAAACATTTGTTATGGATACGTTAGCTGCGCAATTAAGGGCAACACATGGTGTTCGGTTACGACATTCTGTTGTGTTAGTTTCGTGTGCGTGATGCCGTACGTAAGCATGTAAGTGGGCAAAGTTCGTCCGTCATATTTTTAAAAAATAAACTCTTTTCGCCGGCGTTTTCTCTTCCACCGAATGGCTACGGCAAACAATGAGGAAGAGTAAGTTGCACTGTTACATTGTTTACCGTAGGTTCAAACGTGATTTGTATATCCTCGGCCGAACGGATAGGAAGTTTCCGAATTATTTGTTGTGTAATTGGCTGCACATCAAGCCGAAGTGAGCCGTCCATGGGCAAAGCGATGTTGTCCACTTTGGCAATCGAACGAATAATAGGCTGGTAAACGCAAATGTACGGTTGAAGAAGAGGTCGCACCCAAGAGACTTCCTAGCCGTCGCCATTCAGAAAATATGAATTCATAGTGAGTGGCTGATGCGAGAGTACGAAATACAAACGACCTATGGGTGCGATCGTCGTGAGGTTGTCGATGTCGACTGGTACGTGAAGAACATTCTTCACAGAATGACCACGTTTACAAGTCATCTTGTCCAAAAGTATCTGAAAGGACAGACTCCACGACTTCATTTCGAAACGGTATTATAATGCAAGGTAAGTGGTTCTCTATAAATCGCCTTGAACATTGCGGCTTCGTGTGCAACATGATGGCGACACTTTCGTCGTGGATAGC
Organism: Paragonimus skrjabini miyazakii; assembly: GCA_014338405.1. Lineage (NCBI taxonomy): Eukaryota > Metazoa > Platyhelminthes > Trematoda > Plagiorchiida > Troglotrematidae > Paragonimus > Paragonimus skrjabini miyazakii. Next base: position 164,688 of record JTDE01001193.1, read on the forward strand.
GTCGAGGACACATGTGAATGAACGTTTCACCGTACAATGTGGCTGCCATGCATGCACATTCTGTCGGTGTTTCGGAAGTATACTTACTCCAACGGTAAGGTCTTTTGTAGTTTTCATTTCCCTTCACAAAGGTCACGTTCCCATTCATGAGCACTGGATGCGGAGTACAACTTGTCAATTCGACGATTGGTAGGCCCGTAGCTTCGGCCGTTTGCTGCAGCCAGTTTAAACCATCACTATAAAGCCCTTCATCATGTACCTGAAAAACTGCTCGACTGCAACAACCGCACAGCGGTTACCTGCTTTAACAGCATCATTGCCTTAGCCAGTAAGATAGTGGAATGTGCAAAAACTGGCTTACCTCTACACGTCCTCCCCATGGGCTCAGCTGCAAGCGGTGTGCAACCGACGTGGGTGAAAAAGCCTGAATCGGGGTTGCCGTGTGGACACTGCGTTGACCCCGTCCAGATGGACAGTTATTGGTGTGATGCCGATCAGCTGATTTTTCACTCCAAATGTATGCAAATTGCAGACATAGACGAGTGTTTATTTTGTGGCAAACAGCTTCAACCTCAGTCGCCTGGTAAGTGCACATTTCGAACCCCTGTTTTTGTCAGTTCCCTCTACTTCAGCCGTTGTTCACACTTCTCCAGTGATTATGGGAAGCAAGTCTCGCATACCAATCACAACGGATGACGACTTAGACCGGTACGCTGACAGTGTACCGCTTGCGCACGGGCCGAAGAAAGCGCGAATCAACAAAACGTGGAGCGATTATCCTGTTGTTATAATTGAAGAAAGTAAGTTCCTTCATATGTGCGTACACAGATTTCTTGCAGATATCAGATGCGATGAACATGATGATGATGATACACGGTTTCAATCATCCGGAAGGACATCCATAACACAAAAACCGAAGTCTACATTCTGTGCTGGAAAAAGGCAGAGAATGTTTGTAGATTTATCCACACTTACCAAATACATAATTCCAGATTATATTCCCACGATTTTGTCTCCAATGATTTCACTCGTCCATCTATGTGTTTGGCATAACTCGTAAGATGAGACGAATGGACGGAGCAGTTATAAGTGTCTGAGCGTAGAGCACAGTTTGACATAAGTTAAGTCAACTGGACGGAGCAACTACCAATCTCAGCGCAAGACGTATGAATCGGAATAACCAACGCGTATGAGGCAAGGTTAACAACAGTTTGTCGATCATGTTTTCAGGATTTCGTTTTCGCCACCAGATCTCCTGAAGGTATGACTGTAACTGCCGTTCGTTTGATTCATATATTGCATGAAAGTGCTTCTTGGCAAAGGACCAAAGATTTTCCGTACTTTTCGCGTACATCATGCTGTTCTCAGGATCCACTAAATTTTTTGAATGATTGATCGTCCAGCGCCCGTAATGAGCTATTTTATCCCAAGCTCTGTAGGCTCTCCATTCGTCCGTGATTATTATGGTGGTCGGCTGAAAGCGAAAGAATTGAATAATATAATCGGCTTACTCAAACATGTCTTCGGATGAGGAATAATAAGTTGACTGTATTTCGTCTGTTCCCAGGGCGGACCACCATGAACGCTGTGAATGATATGCTCTTCTAGACTGCCCTGTGTGGCGGAATTGTAAAGGCTTCCTCTAGCGTAAAGCGGGTATTTCCAAATATGCAAACTTTTCGAACGGAATAATGTCGCCTGCAAAGTTCACATTTCCGCCGATAGTTGTTTGCACATCTCATGACCTGAATCCAGTTTTGAAAAATGCAGAACAGCTGAAAGAAATTACCTTCCGGCGGAATCCATAGCATCACATTCGGATGTTGAACCCACTGCAGTTACTACGACAGCCCCATCATCGCACACCCCCGCTCATATGTCCCCTTTAAGATCCCGGTGTGCCATCACACGTGCTCCACGGCTGTCAAGCCAATGGTCATCAGTGTGGCCTAATGTTAACGATATTTCAGCGTCGGGCGAGTACACTAACCGAAGAAGGCAAATTCCTCAGCGCGTTTGTACTTCATGTTTAGAATACGAAGTTGCTGCCCTGGTGGTTAAAGTATGCGCGATGATGGGGCTGTCTTAGTAACGGTACTGCATTTTCCAGAACTAGATTTAGATCACGAGGTGTGCAAAAACGGAGGCTGTCTCGGAGCCGATCAACGAAAGCCGCCTGCAAATTACGTAGTATCTTGAATGTTTTGCATTTGCACCAGTAGCTGCTGCGTTCAGTTCACCTAAGTTTATATCAATGCCAAAGAATGTAGTATACGTTCAACCTAGTAGCTGCTCCGTCAAGTTCAGTTAAGCTATGAACAACACCTAATTATGCCGCTTGTATTGACCTTACCAGCTGCTCCGTCCAGTTCCCTCAATATATGATCAACGCCTAAGTATGTAGTATACGTTCGAACTAGTGGCTGCTTCGTACAGTTCACTTAAGCTATGATCAATGTCCAAGTGTGTAGCATACGTTCACACTGGTAGCTGCTCCGTCTAGTTCACTCAAGCTATGATCAACGTTGATTAAAAGAACACGGGATAAATCAGAGTGAATGAGTATTTAGACCGTTGGGGATAAGTTATTATGATCTCCTTCAGTTCTGGCCGAAAATGAGATAACATACTGACAGTCGTCAGTGAGTTCTGCAGCCGGCGAAGACATAGACCAACAGTCATCGGAATCATAAGCGTACATGATACGAAGATAGAAGGGTTGTAACTGGGATGGTAGAAGTGGGAATCAATGTTTTTTTCGGATAAATACCGAGCATCGAAGTTGGGCATTATCTCTCAGAAAAGTGAGCACTGGCTCACGCACACACGGCAAGCTACATTCAAGGACAGTCAGTAAGTAATAAACAAAACAATGCGCACGTTGTTAATGATGGAGTGGGACGTGTTACCCATTTTTGCCCCATACCGTAGGTAGAAACAATCAGGTGATAACGTAGATCCTTTTCCACCGGAAATGCTATAAGGGAACCAGGTTGAACATATAACTCATGTGAATACTTAACAAACGACCGTGACAGCATGGCTTTAATTAGGAATTACTGTGATATATCGTGTACAATGGAATGCAAACGCAACACAGTCAAAAATTATAAATTAAATTAAATTTCCGAAACCACGCGAAATTGAGTGTTTCCGCAAACAGGACTATTTATTCCACCACGAAAATTCCGATAGAGGCATTTTCAGAACGTAAAATCAATTAGGAAAGCCAACATGATGCTTTTGTTGACAGAAATGGAGACACGTTTTTCTCAAACAAACGTGCGATTATGAACAATTTTGGGGTATAGCCGATTGTTCTTATTGCAGCACAACTAGTATAGTCGATGAACTCTATATATTTGTCTCGTCATATGCATTTTAATATTTCATTAAAAATTTGAAAAATTTCTTGTCGCGCCTAAAGAGTTGTTTCCAACTCGTTTCGGTCTTGAAGCACAATACCGACGAACTACACAATTGAAGTTATAAGTGTCGTAATCTTTCCAGCTGGGAGTGTTCTTCAATGTCATTCTTTCTGCAAGTCACCTCGTCTTTATTCCAGCGCACACCCTATTTTCATGGAAAAGTTGACTACAGCGGCACCAATGAATGGCGAATATAACTGATAAAACACTACTTACTTGTCCAGTTTTTGTGCATTGTCCTACGTTGCAGTAAGTTTAGGGGCGTTCCTCATGTTTGTATTCTTATAAAACTTAACATTCATGTTTCAACGACAGTTCGAAATTATAATCACGCTTTCCTGCGTAAGTACGCCCAAATTCAAATAAAACCATGTGTTTCCACGTCTACCACATCAATTTTCATTACATTTTACCTTCAATTCTCCGGAATAACGTAGAATGTGACCCTGCGTTATTTTTCCATTAACCCCTATGCCATTGAACTACCGCAAATTTCTTGCTCACGCCTTCGGAAGATTGAAACAAAGAAATCTTGGGGAAACAGAATTCTAAGATTTTGACAACTGTAATATGTCACAAAATTTCAGCAACTTCTATAGTGTCAAAATATTTTTCAACTAAAAGATAACAGAGATATTCACGGTCTACCGATTACAAAGCTAGTCCAGCTCGGTAGATGTATGACGTTTCAAGGATGATCAACTTTTCATAG
>JTDE01001194.1:19204-44041 GCA_014338405.1 Paragonimus skrjabini miyazakii
TTCCAGTTCAGTTTAAAAGTACTTATTAACATTCCCTCCACCTTTCACTTAACTGTCCATGACCATTTGACCTAGTAACATAACCGTCCTTATCAGTTTCATGTTGCGTCATCTGAATGCCCTGTTCTTGAGTTTCGATCATTCTGACCTCGCTTATCACGCCCGCATTCTTTACCATTGTTGCCATGCCTGCTTGCTATATATTGACTGCACTAACTTCGCTGTAGTAACAGATGAGATGCGAACGAAATGTCCGTGCACAAGACATCTTACGCTATACTTTTGGCTTTTTTCAAATCGATCACTGTCATTGATAGGTGTACTTGAGATAAGGTTTAGCCCGTGTGTGTCTGACCTTTGAACGTAAAACTTCATTGCCGCCGGCCAGCATATTTTTTAAAATGTATTACGTTTTTCATTATACCTCATCAATCGGTACTTTCACTGAAAACACATCCACTGACATATAGTGCATCCTCTTCACCGGTACAGCTGATTGAGAAGCTATCGATGACATACTGACTAATGATCGTTAACTCAAGCTAGAGCGCACGGTTGTCACTTAATCGAATACATCACCAACATCACTATCTGGTCACAGTCGCAAGCTACAGCTCTAGGCGGACACAGAGACCAGATTTAATGCGTCTAGCGTATGCCAAATGCTGATCCTCATTGACAGGCAGTCGATGCTGGCACTACTAAGTCACTCACTTGCAGACAACCATTTCCGCCAAATAATTTTTGTCTGTAAAAAAGTACTGTTTGTTCAGTATTCTGTCAAGCTTCATGTCATCTCATTTAGTTCTGTTAAGAATAAATACTGGTTGATCGCCTGGAGCTTTCACACCGCTTCAAGTCAATCCCGCTTGATTGAACGTACAATCGTTTTAGTAGTTGCTTCCGGATGTCTGCCATTCCAGCTAAATAAACGGATGAGAACGCTGCTATTCAGAATTGTAAACTGAAGGGTTTAAACCTTCAATGGTTCCAGAACTGCAAGATTCACGGAATAAGAACATTCCCCATTTTCATCACAAGTAGGTTCCCTTGAAATTAAAAATGAAGATTTACACAAATCGGCCATTGTAGGTTATTGTATAGACAATACATGTATATTTGGAACCGAAATCGCACTAGTGTTGTCAGTCAACAACTTGTGGTTACTTTGGCTAACTCCTGTAACTGAGCGTCGTTAGGTTAAATCACAGAATTTCTACGTCAAATCTTTTCTTGAAATTGTAACTTTGCAATATCCATCATCAAGATTATAATCGTCGAAGCGTGAGTATCTTGATGATCTCATATTTTGGTCTATTTGTTTGCTACACATAAGTAGCGTGCTCCTTCAGTTAGTTATTTCAGTAGCGCCTGTTGACTGAATGTCGCGTCTGACCGCCTATGATCTCTGGCTGTTCAGTAAGAGCATATGTTGAAACTTTAACATTTTTGGGCACATATGAGCCCATGGCAGTGATGTGAAGAGCACTGTTTCATAATGCTTCCAGGACAAACGGAACTGATGGCCTACCATCGATTGTTTCTAAGGGATGTAAGAAGTTTTATGCCAAACCCCAGCTAATTTATCCACTCAGCGTTTCGGACATTGAAAGATTGTTAGCTGTTGGAGAACGGCATGGATAACATCAATTCTTGAAAAAGTAACGATCACATTTCATTCGACCACGTACACAGCGTAAGCAGTACTGAGCGTTTTGGAAAAGCTCATATCTGCTCTAATGAAACCTCAGGCCTTCATCATAGATTCTAGTCAATTTACCCGTCATCGTTCATGCTCAACCTTGAGCGTTCTCGCTTGGAAAGTTTATTCCATTTTGTGTGCACTTGATGGAAAATCAATAGCTTTTCGCATACGTTTTTTGAATCATAGCAACGCTCATGAAAGTGTTGAAAGAGTAGTGATGTTCCTTCGAGTTCTCATAGTATCTGGAATTCAGAGTTCAAATGTACGTTTTTTACGCGATTATCTTACCAATCGCAATTAGCTTACTAAATTGGGTGGTTATGCCATCTCGTCACCTATCCATAACTCCGTCGTTTAACAGGGAACATTCCATTCCCCATCCTAACTTTCGATTTGCAGATGAATCGGCATTAGACAAAAGGCACCCAACTGAGCTTTTCTTCCCCGCCCTGCTGGACAATGTACCAGAAATAGCAAGTTGGTCGGAATCCAGCAGTTTATCCCTTAGCATACCCACGTGTATTAAAACTGTTGTCCTCCCTCATGAAGAGGAATCAGTATAGGAACCTTTCCAGTGAACTTTGCTCCCTTCGTGTAACTTGTGAACTTTCACATAGATTTCTTCCTGCTGAATATCTGGTGAACACTGTTAGTGACATAGCGAGACCACTGTTATTTATACTCCCACTGAAATTCGGAGTCATTCGTTTTATGTCCAGCGTTTTACTTCTCTTTCTATTCCCAACCATTTGATTTGTTGAAATTTCTGTGCTTCCCCAATTGATTTGTTGTTCAACAGCTGTTTCCTTGGTTCTGTGTCAAATGACTGGAAATTTGCCAAATCTCTACAACATTCGTTTGTTTGCAGTGGCATTTTCCGTGAACACTCCACTAACTTCATTGTTTTCATCATTTTGAAAAGTGCGGATAATTTTCAACATCCCATTTTCACCCTATTTTCCTATGTTCAAATCCTATCAGACACAATCCACCCCTTGTATTCTGATCCTTTTAAATGCGTTCCCACATATTCTACTGGATCCGTGTACAAACACTTATCTGCATATGCTCGCTCTTGTTATTTTATCCGTCATTCTTTAGTTAACTAGATTTCCCCCAAAATCCAGCATTCTCGATCTCAAATTAATCTCAATGCTGAATCAGCAGATACTGGATGCAACTGATTAGGACTGCGACCAATTTCCTTGGACTGTGTTTGAGATTCACGGTGATCCTAATTACTTCGTAACCTACAAACAATTATTCAAACGTCCTCCATTCACTGAAAATATTAATGCGAAGAAATGCTAAAACTTCATCATTAAACACTTGACTTGATGTTTTCCGAAAGCTGAATAATCTCATTTACCTGCATACAGTTAACTTGACTAGTTCAATCATAGCAGTTTATGTTCAAGACTCCTTATCTTCCCATATTTTACGTCACTTTTCCTAATTAGCCAAAACCTTGTTGTTAACAACCTCCTATACAAGACGACCAAGGAAAAACGCCATGGTATTCATTATAACTTAGAAGTAGAAATTGACTCGGTGATAGGTCAGTTTTCCAAAGCTTATAGACCGCAATTTTTGTGGTCAGTTAGGTCCAAATCTGGGCTAATCTCAGATATATGCACCAGCAAATTAGCGAGCCATACCAAATAACACAAATCCTTAATATGATGGGACACTTACTAAACGTGTGGCTTGACATATGCTGCTGAAAAATTTACTTTGTTCCCAGTGAAACGTTTTACATACTGAGTTTGTAAGTAATTCGAATAGAGTACAGATTGTAACTTTCACCGACACTTGGTAATTCACAAGTTTCAGTGCATTCCGGGTATGAGATACAATTGTTGAATATTGGTAAATACTGAATTCGTCTTTTTTCGGTCAAAGTCAATCGGGAAAAGTACGTAGGATTAGACGTATTTGCCTGTTGAATGCGCAAACTGAAATTAGCAACTTGGTTTCATCAGCAAATTACAGGCAGACACAAAATGTAACGAAAATTATTTTGATCAAGTCAAGCTTTTTTATAAAACTAGTATAATGTTTTACGTTACTTTACTTTTATCGTATGTTGCGTGTGATCACCACAAATTTGACCTCTTGCGTATTCAAAAAAATTAGCTTTCAACCGATTTCATTACGACGATCATGTGTGCAACTACCTGTCAAGTAACGACATGTTTGGTGTGAGAGACTATAGGCCAGTATTGTAAGTTGTTCACACTCCACCAGTAATGCATAAACACGTTTATCTGAGATTTCGTGTTTTTTTACCAAGGCCACGTGTGTCTGAAAAGGTATTTTTATCACTCCAAAGCATCCAGCCTACAGTGGATACTCCGTAGTCAGTCCTTTGCGTTTCTGGACACATCCGGCTGCTTGATTATGGATCAGGCCGATATCTTCCGGCGTCACCAGCCGAACTGAACGTCATATGCCGTTCTCAATCCAATTCAACAGACAATATATCCTAGCATTTTAAAGCTATAGCTCATGCCTGTGTTTTGTGTTAACAACAGAGTGGCCGGAACATTTCAACCTTAAAATGGTCGGTCCCAGACTTACTGAGCGGTCCTGCCTAATCTACCTATCACTGTTTGTTGCACAAATACCTCGGGCAGTTGTCAGTCAGCTGTCAGTCTTACATTTAGTTTATCTATTAAGAGAAGTAACAGCGTAACCGTTGCTAAGGGAGATAAGCAGTTAGAAGTATAACGAGCACAAGGACAGAATATGCCGTTTTGTTGCTTTTCGGCATCGAAAGAGTATGGATAAATAAGACGCTAGCCTTTTGTCATAGTTATGTCAACAGTGTTTGATCAACACCACTTATTAACTGTATCGATAACATTCACAGTCACCACAAACGGTGTTCGAAGCATCAAGCATTAGACAGCCACAAAAGTTTATTTTAAAGCTGATTATCGTTTGTGAAAAAGAAAGCTGAAAATTGCATTAAACAGGTTATTAATTAATACAAACCAAGATGGTAGCGCTTGATCACATACTTAGGAAATTACAGAATCAATCTTGTGTAATCACAAGTTCAGCATTGACATACGTGATGAAGAATTTAACTAACAATCGAACCATAATATATAATATTGTGGCAACGTAACACCATATTATAAAGGGGTTTGTCACAGACGACTATGAGATGTACACTTTCTTCACTAAGTGTGAAAATTTACTTGTCTGTCAATTTCACTTCCCCACTTCGTCTCTGATGTCAATATGAACTTCTTCGGAGACAGCTGTATTTTCAAGAATACCTTGTAATGGACAACGTGTGCATAACAACTGTATAAATTAGATATTCTTAAACAACCACTTTTAATCATATGAAAGCATATTGATTACTGTACCTCGTTTGCCAAGCCTGCGGTTTGTATCATGTCGTGACTGCTCTAGGTTTTTTTGCAGGCTCCACGCCAGGGCCCAGTGCAAGGGTTTCGATGGAAGTTGAGTCACCGATTTTACATGCAGGTAACACACCATAAATGAAGGCTGTGACAATCTTTAATAGAATTCCTTATCAATCTGACACAGTGAACTTGTATTCATCTCCGGGTTTGGTTTCTCAGACACATATGGAATGGGATGTGTCATACCCTTGGCAAGTGTTAGTTGCCCGCTGATAGCGCGTGAAAAATTGAGTTTGTAGACGTAAAATATCAGTTTGGCATCTTTGTTTTAATTTCTTTTTTAAAATATCATACATGTGACTTTTCCTTAAACAGGCAAGTCCAAAACTCGTCATTTAACAGTATAGTAGAACAGCAGGAAGATAAACAATGTGTGATGCAAGTAGTTCGTTTATTTTCCTCAGTCGATTACGCAGACCACAACCAATTCCGTTGCCTTGACTGTGAATCCATTTACCATATGTTGATTGTATCCATTTCGACGTTTGTTTGTCACCATGCGCCAAACCTAGATAACCGAATGTTTCATCTAATCGACCAGTAACAGTAGACAAAATGATTTCATCTCGCAGTGTATTTTGCCATCTTGAAGTGGATAAAGAGAATTCAGTGTTTCAAGTTGAATAGATAGTCTGTTGAGTAACTGCACGAATTTACGGCGATCGAATAAAAACTCTGACGTCCACATGAAGGTCAAGAACCCAGAGTTGTGGGAATAAATTTTGTCGATGCACAGTATTTTGTCATCAGAAAAAATTTGAAGTAACTAAGGGGATCCTTTCGCATACATAATGTGTAGGTCTGCACATATGGCATTCCGCTGAAACTACACGCACCGGTTTTCAGCTGCATTTTTCTTTTCAGTCTCTGCCAAATTTTTTGACATGATGGTGTTAGTAAGGAAGTATAGTTCATTGCATATCGCCTGAGGACAGTTTATTTCCCACTTCGGAGTTTGTTTTCTCTACCTTGAGTCGTGTAACAAACTTTGGACCGGCATCCGAGTTAATGATAGCTGATCTGTTACAAGACGACACCAGATACAGAGACTGGGTCGCAACAGAATGGCTGTACGATCAGGGTCAAAGTGAATACATATGTTTGGGATGATGGAGCTACCCAGCCTAGTGAAGTTAAACAAGACAGAGACCAGAGTTTGGGTTGAGTGATAGGTATCTCTCTTTCTCTATTCGTCGCATCATTTTGCTCAGCCGTCCATTATAATGTGCACAAAGTATAGTGTGAAGTCGTATACAACGGCGGACGTGAATCACTTTGACTACTCGACCTCTCTAGACAGATAAATGCAAGTACACACCGTTCAATGAAGTGTACAAATTAATAATATATAGATGTACTATAATAGTAACTATTGATCTACAAGCAAAATGTCTTGCAGTAAAATCTGTGCATTTTTATTTTTGGTTCTCCCTCAACTGTTGTGTCCAAAAGTCCCTTGAAAACAACAGTGATGCTGACAACATGAATACGTGAACTACGGAATGATGTGACATTTCTAACATTCAGTACAACTACAAACATTCTTATAAGTAAGTAGAATAGCAATACTCAAGGCTTCCTGTGAAGTAAGTATCGCTCAATTTAAAGAAGGTATATCATAGGAATGGGTTGTCAGCTGATTAGATGAAAAAAATTAACAGAATATACGGTTGAATATGAGTAGTTTACAAAAGGTAGATTGGTTCTTTGTTTGACATAAAGTGTATGGAAAAAACGCTGCATGCAATTAATCACACTTTCCGCTTTCTGGTAAGTCTTACTACCACTCTGCTTGGAGGGGAAACACTAAATCTAAGTTCCACTCTTGTTGGACTTCAGTGATGCCACGATCGGGATTCAAAGTCCGATTCATATTCTCATGAAGTTTACAGGGCACTTATCGCGTAGTTTCGGGTGACAGTTGGACAACATAAGAAATAGTCGGAAGTGAATGCCACCAAGCTCTTAGACACGATAACTTCCTTGTGCACGTTGACCTAATGGATGGTTTTAGGCGACTTCAAAAACGGAATTAGAATCTCAGCTGAAACAAAACTATGGTTTGCTGAGAAGGTTTGATAAGAGCGAAACTCGAGTCTGTTGTTACTTTCGAAACGGGCTGAATAAAAGGTTTATCACAGTGCAAGACCAGTGATTAAGTGTTGGTGATTTGCATACTGTATTGTCAAAAACTTTCCAAATACTTGGCAGTAGATACTCAACTAATTAGTGGATTGAAATGTTCAATCAACTTGTATACGCTAGACACAAAGTGGGAGTTTACCAGTGGCTACTTAACCACGTGCCACATGCGTTTCTACTGTGTGTTGTGTTTGGAGAAAAACTGAAACATCCGGCCCGTGAGTTAGACGTATGTTAATATTCATGGAACTTATGAAATATAACGTTCACTTGCGTCACTTGGCATTTCAAAATATGATTATCGTATTTTGATAACGACCGGATTGTTGGATGAAGCTGATCCCAGTATTAATCGGTATAGTGTATTGCAAATCAGCTTCACTAACAGAGATTGATTGTAGTGTGTGGTAACCGGTAGTCCTTGAGGAAATGTTACATATGCAACGTGGTCTTACTCGGAAGCTTGCGTCGTTTTCGTGCCATTAATATCAGCCTGGATTACACTCACGTTTCTTACATCTGCCGAGTACAAACAGCTGACACTCGGTTTGCTTATGAAGAACGTTAACACTGCCAAGAAATTCCATATACGCCTGATAAAATTTGAACGCACGACATTAATTTTTATTATGAATAGTACATTATGCACGCATATGACAATAGAGTAACTAAGTGTGAATAATATTGGAAAATCAGTTGTGCCACTTAAAGAGCCTGCAAGTACTTGCTTAACTTCAATTGTTCACTTATCATCTGCGTAGATCAAACGAGAAGAAAAATTAGGCCCCAATTGGTATTATTATCCGCTACCTACTGACGTTTATCAATGCTTTCTTGGCAAACGTTTGGCCGATGACAAGATTGATGTGATCAACATGATTTCTGGTATCAAACCGTTTCCTACCACTGATGTTTTCAGCCGTGAAGCAAACTGTGACAAATTATGTTCAACCTTTCATCAGCATTAGCTTCCAGTCCTACCAAATTGAATAACTTTGCTCATCTTCCCGTGACTTTTTTTAACTCTTTAGCCTACATGCTGCCCTATGCACTCATCCGTGTCAGCTCTCCTTCTTTTCCAATGGGTTTGCTCATACTTGGGAGCAGGACGTTGCTTGACCAACCACCGACTGTTGGGAACTCTGCGTAAGTTACATTTTTGCGTGAGCTTCAGAAGTAAATTCCGTTGTTGTTTTCCCCACTATCAAACTCAGTTGAACAGATCACTAAACTCATTAACATATCCTCAAATTTAGTTTGAAAGCTGCTGAAAGAGTACATTCTCCTGCTTTATGGAACGGCTTTCTTCCGGTTTCGGCATCCTCACCGTCCCTAATTTGTCTCTTTTTCTCTAAATGTATCCAGAGTTTGAAACTGTTAGTTCCTTTCAAAAGTTTGAAAAAACAGTTAGAACACGGAAACTGGTAGCTGCAAGCACTTCGTATTGACTCATCAGTACCAAATTTATAATAACATGGATCGGTTTTTTATTGCAAACAGTTCAGTGGGCTGATAATCACTAAGCGGGTTAAGTCAAGTCAATAGGTTCGGGGAAGGGTCAAGTTCACAAACAGTTTTTTGAACACAGAGAGCTGGCTTAAGTTGATTGATTACTACAGTTTCACCAAACCTCAGGAATCTTGAACTGGAGTGACGCAACAGGATTCTGAATGCATAAGCTGGTTCGATAGCATGACTATTGGTCAGGACGTGTCTAGCGACTGATTAGTTGTCTTCAATTTAACCTGTCTTCACTACCAGCCAGATTAGTGTTGTCATTTGACACTTCATTGAGGTGAAGATGACTACGAACCCCCTGTTATTAGGAACAACCTCGACTGTTTAACTAAGTTCGTGTTTGGTATGTTGATGAACACGATTAGTTGGGTCACGTCACCGTGGAGTACATTTCACGGTGTACAAATCATTTAAATAATTGTCAGGAAAATCAATTCAGTTTTGTATAGTCTTGATACCACTATCAACATGAACTGTCTCTTAATCAATTATGTTGCAACATCTTATTCCGACTTATGAGCGAGATGAGGATGAACAAATGTACCCACTTAACTAGTTACGTTGAAACAATGTATCATATTTGTTGTTGGTTAGTCGCGCTACACTGACTACAACTCAGCGCGGTTGAGATATCGAATTTGTTGATACGTTAACGCTCAAAAATGAGCAATTAGAAAGCCAACTTTTCACGTCACAGTTGCTTCAAGCTAATGCAATACAATATGGTTAAATGGGACTGGTTATACAGTGCTGAGCTTCAGGATCCAAAGGCTTATATAAGGACCATGTATATTTTGAATCGTATATTAGCTGTAAATGCATCTTTCTTTTGTGGTCAAGCTTTGCGTCTCCACAGCTGGGTGGGCAAACATGATAAGTTGAAAGATTGGAGTGATATGTCCTGTTTTAAACAGTGCAATGCATCGACTTCAGGATACAAGATGTTTGCGCAGTTTAAGAAGTGGTTAGTTCTTTGATTATTCGATACAATTTACAAGGCAAAACAAGTACCTTGTTCGGTTTCAGCCAGTTTGGATCCGTTGATCGATTAGTTCGATTGAGTGGTTTTCTTTCAGTTCAGCCTGATTGGAATTGGCCAAGTAAACAGTACCACAGTGAAAAATTGAAGTGAAGTCGGAGTGCTTGGCGGATGCTTTACATAAAATTGTTCAACCAACAGGACACCCAGGAATGAAAAAGTGTCTAGGTTGAACATCTGTTTTTAATGATGGTCACCAGTGCGTCCCACAAGAATAATCCTGTAAGTATAGCGTACCATAAGCCCTATAAGAACACCTACACTGTATTTTTGCTTATCAAGTCAAACCATTTATATGCATGTGCACGAAGATTTCAGTCCGTAGACAGTATAGTGAGAGCATGGCACACTCGGAGTACATCTCAAATTGGCTTTTGATCGGCAAAACTGGAACATTTCCTCGAACCTGACCACACAGGAAATCGTCGTTTTGGTTATCGGATTTTATAGAAACGTACTTGAGCCTGTTCCAAGACGCTTGCTGGCACCTTTAAAAACCACCATTTCGTCCAGAACTGAATAGTAGTCACCTTCGCTCTACCTCGGGAATCCGTTGTAAAGGGGCCGGCCATTAAGTGCATACTTATACTTAGTCTCATCTACTCACTGTCAAATTCTTACTGCTTTCTAAACTTTCCTACCGTTTTCATAATATTCTTTGCGTTCAGTTCGCTTGTGTTAATTCAATGTGAATTGAATTGCTGCAATCTGTTCACATCACTTGTCGATCAATTAGTGTATGCATTACATTTAAATTACTCACTCATCCATCTGTTACCAGTGTGTACCCACAAAACTTATTTCATTGCCTATCTTGTTTATCTCTTCAGTGAGAGAATAGAAACTCAAATTTTCCAAACATGTCACACACGTTTCTAGTACTGGGCCAAAAGTGTCAAATTCTACTCTACCAATTTACCTGTACGTACTCATTCCTCTATTCATTCGGTTACCAATTCATGTACGTAACTGACAAAAACGAGCGAAATGTTTCTCGAGTATTCATCTTACATCGTAATTCTGGTCGTATTCAGACTCACACTGAGGCCAAACGAGCAATCTCAATGAATTACGACACAGATGAGCTGGTGACTTGTAATTACAAAATTATCTTATTAGATAATCTAGTTAAATGGAATAGAGAAATGAACTTGATATACAATGTTGGTCGATGGTATTGGTCACCAAATGTAAGTCAAAATATATCAAGTGGTATCGATCAGCGTGGCTGAAAACGTGTAGTTTTAAATCAATCTAAAACATAGTCTTAGCATGCTCAGCCCATGCAAACTACAGTTTTAACCAACAAGCAGCTTTGAGAAGGTAGCATAGAGCACACAGAAATCAACCCAAGATGGCTAGACCACTATGCAACTTGCATCTATCCAATTAAGCAATCCTGTTTTGTGTTCACCCAGCAAACTTATCTTGCAGTTGTTGCAACCGAAACTCACATCAACTAGTCTTGTACATACGCGCGACTTACAATTCACTGTTGTACCGTGCTGATAAGACAGTCTTCATTATGCCCATCATTGGTATTAATGAAGCTCAACTAACGCTGTTAATTCACATTCGTATCGATAATTTTGAGGTAACCGTTTTAGTGCAAAGCCCCATTTGGTTTATGTTTAATCCACTAAACTGTTAAAATAAATAACTAAAGTTTTTTTGTAAAGAATTTACGAAACAGGTTGGTTCTAATAGTTTGAATGAATTTTTAATGTTGTCTGGATGGGTTAGTTTTTGAAACAAGCAGACAACTATCGGGTAAACAAACGAAAGACGGCGTAAATTGTGTGGAGTACATGTGCGTAGGTGCTACAAACCAAGGCGGGACATCAAAGCAAGCTAGATGACGATATTTAAAAATGTGTCCACCGCCTTCGGCAAATTGCTATGTGGAGATGACCACAACAAGTGAACAGACTAGAGAGCGTGTGGTTTTTAAGTTGGTACAGTCTATCTAGTACGAAGTTGAAGAAGAAACGGAACTTTTCACAATCAGTTGTAACGGTTTGAGTTTGGTGAATTTTTTTAAATGCGACAACTTACAGATTAAGGTCCCTTCCACTTGAATTTGCGAGACCGACTTTGAAGTCTTGCTTCTCGAAACAACACCCATAAATGAAGATCACTGACACAGAAGAAATCCACTGCGACTAACATGCCATTAGTAAAGACCAGTATCAACCATTAAAAAGCGGTCCGCATAGACCAGATTGTTATTCCACAACGAGAAGAATGTGTACTAAAATGATGTCAAACGGATTAGTTGAATGTCATACGTGAGTAGAGTAACCTTTTACGGAGTGTTTGCAATATCTTTTTCATTGAAAGTCAAATGTTTCAACCACAAGTGCGTCAAACGTCTACTCAGCGACGAGGTTCTGATGACACATGCACACTTTTGCACTAGACCATTAATAGTTAAGTGGTAAAACATTTATCCGTGCAAACGGTTTAAATGCCACCCAAATATTATCTGAAGGCTTTTGTTAATTACTGATACACCAAAATGATATTTTTAGACTTGATGCCGCACTACAAGGAAGATATTCAAAAACGTATAATGTTTCACTCAAGTACACTGATATCTGCCTGACCATTTGTGTGAGAACGACAAACTTCATAGGAGGGTAGTGAACTCCCAATACTCAAATGATTACTGGTAATCTGAAATTGACGAAAAACTACACCTAGTAAGCCAATGTACTGGGCTTTCCTGAACCCCTAGGTGAATCACATCTCACTGAAGGAGCATCAGCAATAGCCTGATTGTCATTGGAGACGCTGAAATACACCATGCTAAATAACAGACCAATATACCTGTGCAGTGAACTTGTATTCTTAATAAAGTTATGTTTAGCGGGGTGAACCAGAAGCAATACATGCAACAATAGCTCTGCTAGTTCTATTCCAACATGAGGGCAGGGCGTATGTGGCAGATATGCACACATGATTGATATGAAGACTGTTGAATGAAACACAATCCCTTGAAATGTGATGATGTCAGATTTTGGGGGGTGAAATTATGCATACAATATAATGTAATACTAAGTAGTAAACAGGCGTCCGCTGTGACAGTGGTACACACGGTTATTTTCAGATAGAATGTGAACTGGATTTGGAATCTCGTTAATGAAAAGGACATGCCCTACTAGCAAGAAAAAGTCGGTTGGGTATTCTATCGGAAGGCGAATTTTACCACAAAACGTAAGTTGTGTTTAATTTATATTTTAATACCAGTAGTTAAACATCATCAATTTGTTCCGCTCCACAGACTGGCTTAGGGAGGGAGACAAAATTACAGTTACCGTTAAGTTGGCATAGTATGATGTCGTCGCTTTGACCTCAAAAAGTTCAACCCTGGTTGAAGCTCATTGTCCAACTGAGTATAGTACTAAAATTAATCGGTTGAGCATGACAAAACGGGAGACAAAACGACCTGTGCAATGTCCAGCTCACTCACCTATCGCTCTCAGAAGCCGGAAGTTAGCACAACTTTTCACACATACCAGAATTTTTTGGGATACAAATGGATTCAAGTTTACGATATCGATCGGATTTTAAATAAGTGCCATTTTTGGAGTTTCACATCTCTCTGACCCCCAAGGTTTGCATGCCAACTACTCAGTCTCTTCATATGGAAAAGCTTACATTGACCTGATCGAAGAGGATATATGTTGGCTTTTTTAAAAGCATGAAGCCTTAAATTTAACCTAAATTAAGGAATATTCCCATGGGAATTGAATATCATTGACATCCGTATGAATGTTCTAGTCAGCCTCTTTGGAAAAGAAGCAAAGGATTGACAGTTTGTCTTTGTGTTTTTCAGTTATGTATATCTTTGCCATGACTGAAAATTTGAAATCCAGTCAATTTACTCATATGTTCAATGCCGCTTCATTGATTTCACAATGAACACGGTCAAATTATTTCATTTGAACACTGAGCTGCATTTGCTTGTGAGGCAAGTTCAGATTATCCGACAGGCATTGTAGGTTGCAGAGTGGCTGTAGTGTTCACAATTTGATTAAAGGCTCTTTTAAGGGAAAATGATAAAACTTACCAGCTGAGTAATTACCTCAACTACTAAATCAACAATATCTCAGATAACCAGTACTCATAGTTTTAGCATTTATTGTTTTCTGTTTAACAGTAAACCTTCGGAACACACAATTTCAGACTTAGATAATAATATCCAATTGTTGTCAATAAATTGTTTTCACCAAATTGCAGATTTGATAATCTGGTAATTTGCACGTGTGGCTAATGAGCAACATAAATTGTCTCATTGGAACACAAAACCATTTGGCAACAACAAAATACTAAGTTTCGTTGTTTTACTAAAATTTGTTAAATCATTCATAACAAAATGTTTCCCTCCCTCAGCCTCCATATTCGTAGATTATTACATTGTCTTTTCTTTTCAATAAGGCATTTTTGCTTGAACCCCAATGATCGCAAACGGAACAACCGATTCTTTTGAGAACGTCTTCAGCTGGCGTATTTCTCTGCTCAGTTTGATCACTACACAAGTAAACACGTGCTTTTTTGCCCCGTTTTCCCATAACACAACATCTCACAATGGCACACAAAATTTCGACTTTGTGTGTTATGCAGAGGACAGGGTAAAGGGATGCTTATGAGATATGAAGATATTCACAAACGGACTCAACGATCAGTCGGTCAAACGGAGGTAAATCCATTCAAACTTATGAGAATTTCTTCAACTTAAAATGGGTTAGTTGAACCGACTGAATGAATGCACAACTTGAATGTGACTGCGGTAAGTATTTGCGAATATGTGTACATGTGTGTATCCGTAAGCTTACAGAAACTTGTTTGAAAATTAAATTTAATCTGATTACTTGTTCAGATTAAACTAAGGAATATCGTGAATAGAACATACAGCCGTGGTTCAACATGTTCTACACACTCAACAGAAATTGACTAAGTCATGCAGGAACACACAAATCACTGAGTTCGGTTAATTAAATACGCTTCGTATTCTAGGAGTGTCTGACTAGATGTTTGTTCGTTTGTGTCCCAGATGTGCGTTCCGGAAAAGGAAAATGAATTTTATCTGTAAACCTGAACACATCAGATGAATTGTGTTTAATGAAAAGATTCTACTGTCAAATAAGCTGATGAAAGTGAAACATACCCTCAAAATTATCCATGTGAATTTGTTCATTACAAGGTTTATCCTGTTATTGTTTTGAACCAAATTAGTGGACGTTTTTCAATCTATTGGAACTCATTCCGTCGAACTGGAGGTTAAACTGAAGACCAGTAGCGACTCCGTTGTCTGTTTGATAGCCGCGGATTAAAAAGAATGACAGTATTAAAAACAAGAACTCCGTTTCAGTGTGCGTTGACCGCTTGCTAGAAAACTGAATTTGGCTCAAGTAACTCTGAGGTTATGTACCAAATACAGCAGTTTAGAGTCACAGTTTGAATTGACTGCTGGAATAAACTGAATACAATACAATACAATGTTCCCCAACGTAGTTGTAGATTCTGGCCAGAATCAATGGAAGTTGTGTTCGGATCACTCCAACTGAAACTGATATTTGGATGACAAAAGGTCGGCTGGAGGATCGGACCACAGAACCGTCACGCTCCGAGCAGCGACGCTACCGCTCGGCCAACCGTCTTCTGTCGGCCGTGTACACAATGCCAATCTCAACTGATCCCCATACCTATACCCCATTGGTCAAACTATCGTACTGTAGGTCCTATACATATATCCCCCTGTATTGATTACATTAATTACTGGCCGAACGTTTCTTGCATTATTACACGTAATCAACTCTGCATCAACATTACGAACTTCCCCATGAACTCGCTCTTTGTTTGTTTTGTACCGCCGCATTGAACTGTTTACGCTACCGTGTTATTGGTTGATATTTGCTGACGGTTAAATTCCGTGCACAGAATTCACTTGGTTGTAAGTTGTATAATTTGCTAACCGTTGCTTATTTATGTACAGAACCAGTTTTATCTGAGTAAACCTTCAACATTCCGTCTTGTTCTGCCCTGAATCAAGAGGTTTACAACCGCCCCGATAGACTGCGTATAGTCGTGAATCCTGATAGATTCTACAGTAGTATCGCTGGCATTCTGTGCCGATGGCGCTTAATTACTTCGCCGCAAGCAGATATTCCGCTTTCAAAATTTTTATCAATAATGACTATCACGTGACTACGAATCAAGGTAATATGGGGCAACTTCTCAGTATTTGACGTCAGTCATGCACAACCGAGAGTATAATGGACTGATTGGGTTGTTGTTGTATTCTTTGGTTGCACGTGAACATCTTGTGCATCAGAATACAAAACGTTATGATCTTCCTTTTGGAACAGCTAACTGCAGAAACTGAATTGCAAAAACACTAACAATGCACATCAGAACAATGTAAGACTAAATAATAACAATAGCCAGTGTAGCAATGATAATAATGAGACTATCTTAGGTTCAGACCCATTCTTCGAATGAAGGTGCCTTTTGAACTGCAAACTATTACTGGTAAATGTTAGACGATCTGGTTTATACACAATGAATTATCACTCACGTCTGGTCGAAACTTTTGCATTCGTATGGACTTTTTAGTCAAACCCTTCAGAAAAAAGCCACATCCAACTTTCAGCGATGCTCAGATCGCCCAAACTTTTCACGGAGATATACAATAACAGTCCCGTTAATTAAAGCAGACGAATTCACGACTAGAAATTCTCCTGAAGCTGACGTCACAAAAATAGTTGAAACTGTCGAGCGATGTGTTGGTAAGTGTTAGGTACTGTGGGATTTTGTTGCAGTTGTCAGCATAGTAACCATTTAAAACTTTCTCAGACAAAATCTCGGCTTTGGCTAGAAGATGCACTACCGGTGTGTACTGACAGGAGAAGTCAAGTGTCATGCTGTTTTTCGAAAGGGACTGTTTTAAATTTGTGTTCAAAGTATCGATGGCAATAGGGTAAACCTGGACGCAACATTATTCCCTTGCCTTGAACAACGTTTGTTTGCTGCAGGATACATTCTTTTCTGCTTTATCCGGCTGTATAATTAAAACACACATAATCTAGTGAACTGGCATTCCATTGCCCACGATGGGGACAAGTGAAAGTGTATTCACGTGATGGACACTGACATAGAAGATCAAAGTCATTTTAACCCATTTCAACCAGCACTTCAAAGGCAGTCAGCGACAACGGCTCAAACTGTCCGAAGTTTACCTCTGGTTAATCCAGTGTTACTGACGTAACAACCCATGTATGTAAGTCACTCGAAATTCATTAGAGTAATATTTCTTTTTGCAGAATAAATGGATATATAACTGTCTAAACAACTGTAATGACAACAAACTAGCTGGGAAAACTTGAAGGTGGGAGTACGCAGTGTTGCAAATCAGGTATCCCTAAAATTTGCTGTGCTGAACAGTCACCTTGACATCCTCACAACTGCACAATTGAAAACCTAAAGTGTAAAAAGCCCCAAGATTATAGTGCCAAAACCTAGGGTGTCCAAAACTGAGTATATCGATGTGCTCGCTGATGCTTGTTTCGCCTGGGTCACTAAACCATAAACATAAAAACCAGTTTGCAAATAGCCGGCGTTTCTTGAAAAGGTACAACAACGTTTGCTCGTCGATCGATCTAGTGGACACCACCACAAGCTAGCGGTTTGGATGCAAAATGCTGGGTAGTTGATCACTGTGAGCATAATGATTAGAACCTAACCGATGGGAATTGAGTGCACAGTAAAAGTGTGTTGTTCGTGATAACCGAACGAAAGAATCGAATAACTACGATCTCTGTACAGAAACTGGCAGTCAAGTGACACAGTAAACCACCACAAAGCCGTACGACTTTAACGGTAACCTGGTGAAAAATTAATTATCGGTGCGCCAGAATCAATGATAACAATCCTTGGCTGATGCCAGTTGAATGTTTTGACATTCGCAATATCGAGAGGGAGCTAGATAAACAAAAATAATAGATCTGAACGCGAATCGCGGCCTGATGTTACAGGCTTCGGTTGGACAGAATCGGCGAGCAGCGTTAGATTCATGTCAGGTATGCAAATGGCGACACCTGAAAGAAACGTGTCTAGCTTATGAAAATACCCGCCTGGAGTGCCGGTGCAATAATTATTCTGCCAGATTGTTGAATTATTCTACGGTTATGAAACGTCAAGAGTGAAAACGGCTGACTTCGGTCATTCTCATCAGGTGTGTAAATCATCCTGTGGATGATTGTCTATATTGAGGATGTTTTTGTTTTTTGCATGTGTTTCCATGACATACGTGACCGGTATACGATAACATATCACTCGGGTTACTGAGCCAATGAGGTTCAGACGGTTTATGCACGGTTGGTCACGGGAGGTGTGGAGTCAGTAGTTTTTTTCTTTTTGGGCTTTAGAGTCTGATTTCGATCGCCTCTGCTGTCAATAACAGCCTAGCCGTGAAAACTCGAAAATGGACATGGTACAATTTTGAAAGCTCTCTTGACTGTGAGTTGATGACCCTTGTAGATCTTGTGATTCGATAGCACCTGAGACGGATTTATTCTCAGCACCACATAGCCATTTAAGAACACATTCAAGGACCCTGCCTAATAGTCGTTGAATGGTTTTCCCGCCGCAGAATTGGCTTGATAACAGTAGGTCGGATAATAAATGCAGAATGACGAAAAAACTTTGACAAACTAACTATGAGGTGTGCTGTCCACACTGGTCAGTTCCTAAATGAAATGATCATTTGTGCAGCAAGGTAGAACTTGATTCATGCATTTATCAAACTGCGAATGATCAGTTTGTTGACTGCATCGCCTTCAGACGCCAAATTCATAAAAATTAGTTTTTCCTCACCGTTTCCATCGCTGGTTGAGCATCTTTCAATTTCACATCCTTTTCTGTAACTATCTTTGGGTATCTGTTCTGGTTCATTACCCCTCGGATTTGTTGTAATTCGTTGTCTCTGGTGTGTGGTATGTACAGCATTCTTGCTCTATCCGTTAGACAACGAAGCCAATTTCGTTTTTGCTTCACTGCAACGAAACTCAGCGATTCGGCGCATTGTTTTGTCCGTCTTTTTACTATGAAAGAATGTTTGGATGGATTCGTTCACTTCACGATGCATTGCCCTATCAGAAAACAACAGATCGTCCTTATCTTTCTCAAAAGTGGAATGTGCATCCGGGTTTACACGATTAAAAGCCGGTAGAAGGCCTTGTGTATTAGTTGTATATTGCGTCATGCCGAACCTGTCATCTACATGGCGGTTATATTACGCACTTTAGAAAAACGCGGATCCTAGTTGACTACTTTCCAATTTGGCCACAAATACGTCTGCCGCCACCAGAGCAAGTGGAGAACTCGTAGCTACTCCCACCTTTTACTTTTCATATATAACCGCTGAACTGAAATTGAACATTGTATGCACTTCCAGCTAAATACCAACTCTCATTTACTTCTGTGCGATGTAGTTAGAATAGTATTCTACTGTTTCTTCAAGCAGTACACTTGTGGGCAGTGACGTGACATCTAGGGTAAGCATCTGGTGAGTTTAAACGTCCACCAAGTCGACAGAGTCCAGAAAATAAAACGTCTCTTTCAGGCTAACTGAAGTTATTCTTGCTCTGACTGGTTCAATTGTATGAACTAGCCATCAGTGCATTGTTCATGCTAAGAATCGAACTTAATGGTAGCCCATTTTCGGTGACCTTGAGGAATCTGTACAGTTTTGGAATAATCGTACCGACTGGTCTAAATCTGTTAAGAGGAATTGCATCAACCACATCATTCTGCTCCATATGACCACCTAGCTTGGGGGGACTTTTCTCGACTAATGTCGTTTTATCTTTCTTCCATTCAATTATTCCGAACTTCGGTTGATCAGAAAAAATCTGATCAGTCCGCTTAATTATTTGATAAATCAGCTCAAGAGATTAAGTAAACAGAAGGTTGCCCGGACTGTCTAGATAATTAGAGGTACAAAGAACAGATGCCTTGTTGATCACGGCTATTTATGTTGTACCATCAATTTTGACCGAGTGAGGCAATTTACAAGATTCAAGTGAGCAGGTGAAGATAGTTCTAGGGCAAACACTAACGGAGTCCTACATTTAATATGTGTACTTGATGTGTTTTTGTTAATGCTTAATCGATACCCATTCTAATGTTGATGAAAATCAGAAAATTGTTTATTTCGTCATCGTTAATCACTATGTTTCTATTCACGAGTTAACCGATTAAGACATTTTCATTAGTATTTTCGTGTTGTTTAGTTCATTCGTAGATATGTGACTAGCGTCATCGGTCTACTGTTAACCAATAATGCAATTCTGGCAGCAGTTTCAGCTGGAAAAAGTACTGTGGCTTTGATGGAAAAAATGTATTGAGTAACGAGAGTACTCTGGTGGGATAGTTGTTAAACTCGGTCAGGCAAATTGTGGTAACTTTGAAGACTCAGGGTGATATTCATTTGTGCATCGGTTTCAATCCGTTAAGGTGCTGTAATGGATGTACTGTCACTTACTATTTGTCAAATACTTCACCAGAACTGTTTAAAGTCCAGCTACTTCATAGTGTGAAAATTATCTTCATATTTTCAGCATATCACCATGTTGAGAACACCATGTGGACAATGCCGATGGTTACGTTTGCGGTTATACTTCAACCAGGCCAGAGAAACGTTGTATATATGTGAGCGAACTACAACGTGTGTCACATTACTTACGCTAGAAACTAACTCCCGTATTCTTACAGCTATTTCAGCTAGCTCTTCTAGTGAACTACTAAACTGGAGCTTTCATTCCGTTAGGTGTGGGGAGTGATGTATATCCCTGCGACGACTGATTTTGGGATTTTGGCCACGCATTCGTCAGCATACCATACTACTCAGTGCGCCACTGTACTCATCTTGAGTCAAACCGATTCAATCTTTTTGAGTATTCAGCCATGGTTCCTGCTCAGACTTCCTGGTCGTTTCAAAGGGCGACATAGTATTTCTCTTGTTGACTCCTAACCATAAGCCTACGATTAGGATTCCTATTCAAGTTAGAGGTGGCGGACCCGCTAACTTTATTGAATAGAGTACGGATTAATGATCGGTGGTCAAGAAGTTGACTGATGAACGTGAAATGCTTAAGACTGCAACTCCCACTTTCAATTATATTCTCCACCAAGTATCCTTGAGATAAAGCACTGAATCGGAGTTTTGCGTTCGCTAGATTTTGTCAGTGGTGTATACCCTTCACACAAATGGCCCAATTTCCAGAAGGTTAACATAACGAAGCTCTCAATGTTATACTAGCTAATCAGTTACGGAATACTGAGGAGATAAAACCTGGCTATTGATGCAAGCAGATGTGCTAAAAGTATCGCTGGTCTAAATTATCCTTGCATTTTGCACATTTCTGCTTATGAGCACATAAGTAGAACAAATCGCTTCAGTGTGTGACAAATGTCATGAAGCTAAAAACAATAAAACTGAGGCGTCGGGACGGAATGAAACATTTACTACATGTGACCTTTTTTGCCTAGAGATCAACGCACTATTTCATGCCGTTTCTTTTCCGAAATGCACAGCCGCTTCCGAAGATCCGTATTGTTGAATTTATTAAACAAATGGTCCTTTTACGTTCGTTTCCGAAAACGGCATGCTTTTACTATCTCCTGTCAATATCACTTTAGCCGTTAATTCTGCCCTCTTACATATGCTGTAGTGAAGACAAGGCTCGAATTTCCTCTCAAACAACAAAATATACAAAGATTAGTCAGGCATTTGGCTAATTTCAAGTTGATCGTCATTCACAGTTGATTGCAGTCTTTCTATTCAGATGGACCTTTCGCCCAGCCCCTTTTGAATAAAAATACTAGACTCGAGTGTGGTTATTGTTGGAGCTTTCCAGTAACGCATAAGCGTTGCTACAAGGAAATAATATCACCAACCCTGATAAGCGGTGACACAGTGGTTAATCCTTAGGTCTTTAATATTTTCCATGTCAGTTCTGGAGACCTAGAGTAACATATTCTCATGAGGTTAATTTCTTCAATCGCTTTATTCCTACACAAATTCGTTACTTTACCATCCAATTTGTGGACAAAGTATGACCTAATTAGGTGCTGGGAACACGAAACCTTCATGGCAGTTGCTTTTACGGAAAGCGAAACTACACTAGTGACATTGGGTTATTTCTCTAGACAATTACGCAAGTATGTGGTTGTTCAAACGAAACTTCCCATGAACCGCTCTACTTTAACGTGTGGCTGCAGAAACCCCGACACAATAATTGGCACGTTTTACAGTCGGTCAGTCTGGTCACGGATCAGACACAGGTCTGGATGCACGTACACAACCCAGGTTTGTTCAATTAACCCAACAGCTGTTCTAAGTTTTCACGGTAGCTCGGTGCTGTCTAACTGTCATTGCTTAGCATACAAAAGAAGACCTAATATCCGTAGTTTGTCACTAATAAATTCGACATTGTTCAACCATTATCGTTTTGCTTCGAAGTAAAATTGTTATTCTCTTGTGAATCCATTACGCAGCCTATTTTAACGAACAATTGTGCATTGAATGGTCATATTTTGTTATAGAGTTGAATCGGGCAGTTTTATAACGTCACCTGTTCGGTGTGATCTACCAGTTGAGTAGATGAGAAAGTTACCGAATGTAAAATCGGATGAAGTACTATATTCAGTTAACCAAACAAAGAGAAGCTCGATTTGTGCTTCTTTACTCAACAGTTCCTTCAATACAAACGTACGAACTCGTCGATACTTCTATGAAACTTTATGGTAACACTGACACAGTGCCCTCTTATAGTGAATTTCCTTATACCCGCGAAATTGTCCTCGTTTCGTTAACAGTCTAAGCTTCATTCTATAACGTGGTTCTTATTTTACATTGCTCAGTTACATTAGTCATTTTAATGACACTAGCTTTACCCAACTGTAACGCTAAACGGTGTTTACCGAGGCTAGGTGAAACTCCATTAAACGCAAAGTATGATAAAACATATTAAAGTCGATCATTTGCTTGCCGCAATGTTGAATAATCGGGACGATAAACTAGCACTTTGGGCTACAACTCACAGAATAACTATATTTGACTTATACATACTATGCGTTTGCCCTGACGACCCGGTGTTTTATAATGTTACATGACAGGGAAGATGCGTCTTTGAAAATTTAGCTTTTACAACTGCTGCGCTATTTTATAAAAACCCTACTTGTTGTGGTAGGTAAGATATTCAAGATGAGACACAAGCAAATGGGCCCTCATACGTAGTAAATGAGTTATTCTAGCGCACTGTGAGCAGATACGTCACCTGCATGGACTATGTCCTAAAGGAGTTCAACCCACTTTTTGTAGAATCCTTTTGAGTAGTTTACAAATTTGTAAGCATAAAGATTCAAGTATTTATTTGAATTTGACTGCCAAATCTGGATTCTGTGGATTCGTGGTCAGTCATAATGACTCGTGTCCGTTGAATGTTGGTCTAATTTTTACTGCTGTTTGTCCGATAAGCTTAATCGAATTATCAACAACCCTACAATATACGTCCCAAGAAGATAAACGTGACTAATAGACATGAATATAGTAGTAGCGCTAATTATTGGGCAATTCTGGTTTAAACAAACTGGAAATCACCTGAAATCGATTGAAGCACTCTCGTTACCCCAGAAATGTCGCGGGGCTCTTTCACAATGAATCAGGAGAGTTGGATGGAACTACTGTTAGTGTTTGTCATTAGTAGGCATTCTTGCAATGGTTAAGATAAGAACTCCAATCGCGTTTTCCTGATGTGATCTTTTTGATCAATATGCAGCTGCCCATGTGATAATTGTTATCAACTAATCACAGCTGCCAGACTTCATGTAAATTATATAAAATAACAAATACAAAGACTATGCGTACAGCCGTGATAAACAAATGCCGGCAAACATCTAAATACACACAAATCAACACATAGAAATAAGGAGCAAAATATTTTTTTCTTTGGTAAATTAATATGCATCTTCTACGAAAAACTTTTTGAAAACGCTTCACCACATGGAGAGAATTGCTTGCCCTCTATTATTTTAAAGTAACTTATGAAATGTCAACGAACTATTGAGTAGTTTTCATTGACATTAGATGGCGAGTCATATTTATTTTGTGGAGGAAGATAATTCGCTGTAAGTTAATTGGAAAAATCACTCGGGTTTTCAGTTTTCGTGAGGAATTTAGAGTGTTCCCTCACTCTGGTAGTAAGTTAAGAGTGTTGACAAGGTCAGAACACAAAGTAAATTATAAATTACAACTGAACATCGGGTCGAGCAGACGAGTAAATGTATCCACAACGCTTCAATATCAACTAGCTGGATATTATGTCGCCCGAAATGCGACGTCAGTCCGTTCGTAGATGTTAGCCTGTGCAAAATATGTTTCTTTTTAACAGAAACTATAGAAAGTTATCGGCAAACCATATAGTAGGAAAGGAAGCATGGCAGTTTTAACCAATTGAGAAATTACTGTACATTATAAATACTTTTAACAACATATCTTAAATAACGGAGCTACTCGCATACTTCTGCCAACATTTTAGGTAAGGTGAAGATTCGTGATAGAACAGACGTGATAGACACCTTAACCAATTGGCAGATTATGTAACAAGCACATCGTAAGTTTGATGAAACCGAATAATCGCCTCGCATTTCTTGAAGCTAAAGTCGTCGGATTTCGATGGTTTCTAAACACACACTAAAGTGAGTAAATTAGGAAAAACCGTGGCCAGGTTTGTCTGTAAGGTTGGTGTGTTGACGTTATAGTTACAGCGACAACAGAGTGCCTGATCACTAATGTGAATTTCAGTCAGCTTATAGACCTCACGCACACGAAAATGACTGTCCATCCATTTGGGAAAAATTTCCTTAGGAACACTTGAACAATTAGTCTTCTTGGTACATTCTAAAACACGGATCAGATGACAAAATTT
>JTDE01001194.1:56556-110444 GCA_014338405.1 Paragonimus skrjabini miyazakii
TTAGGTACACCGTATGCCGGCTGAGCGTTTACCGTACCGGGCATTAAACTCTGAGACCACCAACAGTTGAGTAAAACCGCGTGGTGGTCAAGCAACAACGTGGTCACGAAATACGAAGGCCCTTACTGCTCCACCGAGCTAAGTGGGTAGGTGTCGCCTGCATGGATGGAGTCCTCGTGATTATTCAAACCGCTGGTTGTAGACGCTACCCGAGATGGCTAAGTGTCGCAGTCAATGGCGTACCTGTATCCATACCATTTCTAGTTATTTCACTTAGTCTTCTTTCGTTAATTTTCAAACTTCTTAGTAGTGTTTTCTTCTGGGATATTCCACGTCACTGTTGAAATGAGCGGCGACCTAAGCCACAGTACCTTTTGGCCAAGCTCATGGCTGCTATGATGATGATGATGATAACCATCGGATCGGCCTAAACATTCGTCACTACTTCGTATAGTTCGCCAATAGGTTATACTGGAATGTATCAGCCAAAGTGTTTGACCCCCTCTTCCGGTTACAAGGTATTGCTTACCGGCGTGACCCATTATCATCATGGTAGAGGATGAAGTGCTGGTCCCATCAAATACTGAACTTGGCGACCTATTCCACAACACTGTATCCAGTTATTTTGCCCGTTTTCATGCGTACATTCTCCAGGTGTACAAGCAAACGAAACCGTCATGGTAGCTGTCGTCCTCACTTATTCCCATAAATCTGGCCGGATTTTGAATTAGCAATCAGATGACGAGGCTAACAGTCATTCGAGGTGATCAAAATCGTAGCACATTAAGTACGTCTAAGGGTTTCTGTAGAAACGCTAGTTAATACGACCTCAAACTATCCTGACTGATTACAAAAAGACTCAGCAATGAAACACGACAAAAGATGTCTAGTGCATTGTCAATAGGGTATTATACATTAAATCAACACAGCACCTAGTTTCATTGGCTCCGCTTCAGTAGCTTGGCTTTGGCCTTGACCGACGACTGTGTTGGTCACCCCATGACATGTTCCAGGGTTGTTGTTCGGTCCATGCATATGTCCTGTCTGGTGCACTTGTTTGACCCTTCGGTGAGCGTCGTGATGCTCATCCCAGCTGAGCCGCTCGTGATAATTCCTCCCACTTTGGCTTGGGCACAGGTATTCAATGAGTACCCCCAACATGATCATTTAGTTAGGTATCCTGCAAAGTGTGCCACACAAAGTTGCGTAATGGCAGTCTACCAAAGATTCAGTCACTTAGTTTAGCCAAGATTCAGCTTATCAGTAACAACACGCCATCCTTAATTACTTACTTAAAATATGGATCATACCCTGCCACAAGTTGTATAACAAACGTATTTTCAAGAAGTCTTATGTAAGTGGAAATGATGAAAAACCATTTGTTACTCAAGCGTACCATGACCTCTCTTTCTTTAACACGCGTGGACAATCATGACCAAGCTGGCAATGGCCTTCTATACATAAGGGATAATTCGTTCTTAACACTGATTCGCCTAAACAGTCCGTGTTACCATTCAACAAGTTATCGTTGCTCGGAGGACTAGAACGACTGGCCGCTCGCAGAACGATTTACCATTTGAGTAGGACATCAGTAAATAGTCTACCTTCTCAGGAAATACAAGACTCAGCAAATATCTAGTGGGCTGAATGCGCAACGCTAGATACTCTAAGAGATTATGAGTGGCACGGCATCTGTGATGCATATACCCATTCCACCAAAACAAATATGCCGAATGCAGTGTAGGTACATTCAGTACATTCAGGAACAGCTTATAAAGTCGTAGATTTACAAACTGCTACCTACACTGTTGAAACGAAAGCTCAGCGAAATGACACGTCAGTTCAAACATTTCCTTTCGGACATTATTGCTTGGGTGTATAACGGTACCAATCCTAGATATCCAGTCAATTGTTTAACAGGCCCGGTGTCAAGTCTAAACCATTAGCATCCGACCGATGTTAGAAAATATAGCTCATCGTCCCATTCTACTCTAAATGGTTCCTATCTAGAAACGTGAGCGCACCTGGATACCGTAATCCTGAATTCTACGTTCCACAGATCACATTCGGTCTTCCAAACTATTTCCCGTTTGTCTGATATTACTCGCTACTTCCAAAATATTCTTTTAGGTCAATAAAGCCCTCATTTTTGAATAAGTGAAAATAGTTTACAGGTCCATTCGGTAATTCTGTGATATTTTTCATCCTTCACAGTACTCGTCGTTTCGGTCGCTAAAGTCGTAGCTGCAAAGAGTTCCGGTCATTTTACGTAGTTGGCTTCAGGAAGTTTGTTCTTGTGATTTTTCAAAAAGTTATTGTTCGCACCCTTTATTTGCATGCATCAAAAACGTCTACTCGCCTTTTATTTCTTCATGACTTCTGACTGGTTTCTATCACTTACTTTCATTCCTATCCAAACTAACCAGGTCCTTGAGATTACTTGTGTTACGGGGGTTGTGTCTACTTATTCGTTGATTTGAAGGATATCCACGTCCATTTGATTAAAGCTTTTGCAGCTAGTCTGCTTTAATCCTACCCATCCATAAACACAACAGACGTCTACTAAACAAACGGCAGTTGAGGAAAATCGGAAAACTAAAATACTAAACACTGGCTCCTTTGTAATTACCAAACTGTAAGGTATCCCCTCCAGCCGGACAAACAAACTACAAACGGTGGTCTTGAATAATCTAATTATGATGCCTAATTAGGCAAGTCGGATACCCTTGAAAAAGCTACCTTGCTACATCACTCTCCAATAACATCTAATTCTCTATTTCGTCAGCCAAATTACACTATGAATGATGCCTAACACGACTCCAAAACTGACTGAACGTCAGAGTCAAAACAGTCATTTATAGATGGCGCCAGCTCCCCAACGATGAAACAAGCGTACTATATGCATTTCCCATAAGCTCCAACGGATTATATATTGTTTACCTCTAGTCTTGCGTAACGATTTGCAGTCCATAATCTAACTGGGTGGTTCAGTTGGGAGAAACATAGATATCCGGAGGTTCATGCTTTGAATAAAAAGTTTTATTTAAGCTGTGCAGAGAGCGCATAAAGATTTTTTACACAACTCAAGATAACTACTGATCTATTTATTACGTCTTCTATCGGTTTTCATTTTTTCCAGGACCGGGTATACATGTTTCTAACTGGCGTGGTTTTTTTAAATTAATAGAAATTACGTCTGGGAAGCCATCACACTTTCCACCACGAACGAGCTCTACTTCGCTTTAATCATTCTCCTACCTATAACATTTCCAGGTATTGATTTAGGTGAAATTGCACTGTCATTAAGTACATTAAGTAGAATTATGAAAATCGCTTCCTCCTCCGAATCGGCCATCTATTGCTTTCGGAAGCGCTACGGTAACGTTAATGGTATTCGTTGTTGTTCGCAAGAGTTCGCACTACAAATTACGTCAACAAATTCAACGAAGTAAACGCCTTTAATACGGATGTTTACGATAACTCTGAACTAGTACAACACCACGAATGAGATGTTGAAAACGACCACATGATTTTGTTGGATAACAACAAATTTCGAAAGGCCACTTATAGATTACTACCAAAATGGGATATTTTGTTTCCATAGTGAAGCAGACTACTTGATGTTTTCAAGAAAGCAATGTAATGCAAACCTCGTCCTGACTGTCACTTGTATCCCACTGTGCACCTGCGAGACTGTTAAGGAATCAATATCAATCAGTGTGAATTGTATATCAATTCGTCTGGCCGAAAATGTTCTGACAGAGATATGGAATGGAATACTAATCCTTCATTTCAATCAGTTCCCTGATATTATATCATGAGACATTAATTTGTTAACCAGAGCAAATGATACAAACACGTGATATTGAATATTAATCGTCTCAGTGGATGATAGTTTTTCCACCCTTTTTCATCTACACCGGATGCATCGATCAAGAGAATTGTTGGTGAATTTGATGTCTTATTCAATAGGCGCTATTATTGGCCACATGTAGACAAGCAAACACGCAATTCTCTGGTCCTTGACATAATCCAACCTAAGCCGTTTTTATACACTAGACTCTAATTTAATTTGAATTATCTACTCATCTTGTCTGATATCTAAAATATCGTTCGGGGTATGTACAATCTATCTCAAGTTATCTGCTGATGTAAGCCCGACTACTTAGAACAAATTTTGCAACGTTATACTTATCCCCCGATTGGATTATTCAAAATGGTGTGGAGTGCCTAGTTTTCGGGGTTTGAACGAGTAACTGGAAAGGTCGGAATTTTAGGTAATGGATGTTTCATGAAGTCAACTATGTTGTCTGATTTAAAAGTGGTTGGCCAAGAAGCAGGTGCTGTTTACGGCACTCTATCTGTTACGCATTCAGCCTGCAATAACCCATATGTGTATTTTTATAGACTTGTGTCAAGGCTGTGAAAGAAAACACACGAAAACAGGACATAACGAGCCTTTCCTTCACAAAGAAATTTTTTTTGAAAAATGTATTGTATTTCAGGAATAGTGTTGTGCTGAGTGATGGTTGGTGGCTTACTAGAACTGTAATTATAGTATACCTGATAACGCATTGTATTGCCACCTGACACCTGCAACTACTTCATCGGTTAGATTTAAGCGGTTATCCAAGAACATAAATCACGTTTTTTGTTTCAGTTGCACATTAATCTTACAATATATACATACTGAAATTCTGCGTAACTCTAAGACGGTTCGATGAATCATTTTTAGCTTTTGGGAGTGGGGAAGCGGGAGTGGTAATTGTCAAATGTGGTGTTGAATAGGCCACGTACTTGGAGGTGTACATCACTGGGCTAACCTTGATAACAAGTGAAAAATTACAATGCGAACGTCAACAAGTTCAGAGGAGCCACGTTAATTAGGCGAGTAGATTCACTATCTATACTTCCGAGTATGTAGAGTCGCCACCGTGATATCTAAAGTCAAAAATGTCCCAGAAACACGGATGTTGTGGAATTGTGCTTAGTTTGCTGGAGCGTACTCAAACGTGTGAGAAGTTTAGTGATACAATGAAACGAAACATGTGAGTAAAAGAACCGTGCCATGTCGTCAACCAATTGTGCAAACAAAGAGATGAAGAAGATGCAGACATTTTATATTTTACCACAAAGCTCGTTGACTGCATTTGAACATAACGCGGGAATAATGAATTACCATTGCTGCACGGAAGTAAATTATGGTTAGTTAGTAGTAAAAAAAATGTAAACCTCGTAAACACTCACCCACCGCAGTCGAACCATAATGCAACTCCCTACAGAAGTGTCAAAGGTGTCATCATGGAAGAGGATTAAAGAAAGATTCTGAAGAGAGCGCAAAGTAAGAGTCATGTCAGTTCTTCTACAGTTGTACAGTTGTATATGGTCGGCATGCATAAAAATGAGATTCACTGAGTTCAGCGCAACTGATCGAGTGTTTGCACGCAACGGGTGATATATTCGGTACTTTATCTAAACGGATAGGCACAAAACTGAACATTCAGCATACTAATTAAGTAAATGTAATAGCATTATGAGTTGACCTAACAACAAGTCGTTAACTGTGGAGGGAAACAATAATTCCTGTAAAATGTTTTTCCTGTGTTTTACTGCTATAGAAAGCTGGCTATGACGATACCCTCATACTTAGGTGGGAAGTGGCGTAATAGATAGACGAGAAAGTCTTACACGATTCAGAATAGAAGTGTAGAAAGTGCTTGTTCATTCTGACAGACAAAACATGGAAATGTTATTTTGTAGGATCACTACCTTCACTTTAATCAGAAAAGAAGTATCAATGTAATGAAATGGACCGAAAGAACAGGCAGGGAGGATAACAATGTTGAAGAAGTACCATTCATCTGCACACTTCCATGCAATTGTTCAGACGAGAAGGTGTTTATAGACAGAGCTATATAGAGTCGGAATGAAAAAGTCAACCCTATTCAGCGGGAGAGAATTTCGTTTTTTGATTTCTTGTTCACTCTTGAGAGAAAAAGCGTCTGCTTCCTTAGCGTCGTTTTCTATAAACTTTCTGTAACTTTGTTTCTATTAAAAAACCCTTGAAGTTGACCGCACGATTAGAAACTTATCTGAACAGATCTGCAAACAATATGTATTCTCATCTGCACCGGCATTATGAAATTTAACAGCATGACCGTAATACTACACCTGGTAGATTCTCCATATTTTATCAACGTAACAGACTTTCTGCTCAATCTATCGACGTAAGGTCGTCTACATGGGGACACTGGGGCATAGGTTTCTGTCCTTGAATGGAGTTAATGTAATTTGTTTTTCATCTTGTTCCTGTTTACTGAAACACATTTCTATTAAAATCTGAGAAAACCTCGATCTGTGGATCAATTGAGGCCCAGTTTTTAGAGTGATGCTGCGATTATGGCTTGATACTGGTCTCACCAACTTTCTAAGCCCACCTGTTCCCAGTTTACCGTTTACCGATTCCAATTTACATACTTATGGTTATATGGTTAATCTGATGACCAAAAGCTAGAACTGTGCTGGTTCGCTACTCCATGTTTATAATTACCCCATCAGGGGCTTTTACACGAATATACCATATCAAGATTTCCACTGAGATCTGCACGTAAGTACTTTGTAAGTAATCTGTAGGTAAACTTACAAGTAATATGCTTGTCAGTCCTTACAAATAAATATTCCAGAACCTGACGAGTCTTGTGGGATAAAGGTGACATACTGTTGCATCCCACCTATAGCAAGTGAGTTCAAAGCAACAAGGATTTCATTTGTTTGCTCTCCACAAGGGACTCCTAATTTTATTGTAAATAACTAACACCGAAACTGACTATTTTAATGAGTGGTTGAGAAAAATAAGAAATTACCTCAAACTTGACATTCGCTGAAAACAAGTATTGCAAGTTTTAATCCAAACTTCACAAATGTAACGATGTTGTTCTACACTTCCGATGTTTAGTCTGAATGTTGAATCCAGAACCATGCAGATCACTTAGGAACAAGCAGGGTTTCAGCGTAGTACTCCTGTATCGATCACTTTAGAAGCAGCTAACATCGACGTTTTTGCGTTAAAAAAAAAACAATTTCAATTCGGTTATTCATAAAACCAGTATTATCTCCCTCGTAGATTTCACTCTTTGTGAACCACCATTCTAAGTGTTCATCCTTTCAAGTGGCATTTGCCAGGGATATTCAAGTTCCCTCTCAACGACTCTTTCTGTCTTGGATGAAATTTAGGAACTTCTACTCAAGTAGTCTAATGATTTGTGCAGGTAACTGCCTCCCAGTGTAGGTGCATCGGTAGAGAGTTTAGGAGAAATACTTCGGCCCGCAGCTCAGTCGTCGATACGAGGCTGAGTAATGAGTAAGTTGGACGACCGGTCTGTCTTGTATTAAAAAAAGTAGTCAGTTCCCCGAAAGTGTGAAATGTTGGAGAGTTTCCACCCACATATACTTCAATGTTGGCAGGACGCTCGCAGTTATTTAAAGCTTCAGTTGAGTGGGTAATAACATCTCTTGTGTTTGAAATATTGTCAAAAATGTTTGCAAATATGCTGCTGGCATGCAGTACTTTCCAAATACTTTTTCCTATGTAGCGTTGGAATGTTAGTCATTATTCGTTAGCTGAAAGTACTCAGAATGTTCCTGTGAGAAACATTTTGAGATATGTGTAACTTTGCTACATCCGCTGTAGGGATGTTAATCTAGTTGACATGGATAATCATTGCTGTCACAACTAATTGAGTAGTGAAGTCAGAAACAGTTTTTTGCACAATGTATCTTTCGAGCACATTTCGCCGCATCTCATCAGGTACATACTTACATAGACAGAACGGAGCAGCAGTTAAGTAATCGGGTCAACGAACACATTCCAGTCTGGGTTCGTAAAACGGTCTTAGGTACCACAATACCGGACTTAAGTCAGAATTTTTTCCAGTCACAAGGAACCAGCGTCATCGATGGCCCGCCAACTGTTGACTTGTTGACCCCATTTGAACCCGGAGAAGGCGTTTCGGATAAGTTACGCAATGAAAATCAAAGGCTTCTCCGGTTCACGTAGGCGGTAGCAATTAGCAAATATAAGCCACTACTCTGCATATAGAAAGACTTGTTCTTCAGTACCAGATTGTCCTGGTAACTGATTTGCATGGATGTGTGTGAGTGTGCATATGTTTGTGTGGTTGTTGATTTTGTTGTTTAGCTTCACAATGTCGATTGAACTTTGCTATATAAACCCGCAGATTACAGTATGTCTCTGATAAGATGCAGCGAAATGTGGTCAAGAGATGCATTGTACAAAACAAACTGTTTTTGACTTCTCTGTTCATATTTGTGACGGGAAAAGTTTGCTTTACTTTAATTGAATAGTATTAAGTGAATTGGTCATGTGAGCAGGGCTATTCTACAAAATGAAATACTTTGCTAATAAGCCGGATCAAGAGTTCAGTTGGTAATAGGTAAGACTAGTACAACCTGTTAGATCGTGCACCCTATGCCTGCCAGAAACATGTCTACTACGCCCGAAACACTCACAATATGTTGAAAACAATGTGGTCAAGCAAGAACTTAGTCGCAAAACATAATCCTTTTCACTCGTTGTCTAGGAGAAGTTGATACCTGTCGTCAAGTTGTGTGGTTTGAGATCTATGTAATGCTAGGACCAACTTATTAAATGAACAAACACCGCTTCAACAGACGTTGAATCAGCACATCAAAAAGAGGCGTTGTGAAGTATCACTCTTGTGATTTTGAATGGTTAGCCTGTCGAAATATATATATATATATGCATTTTAGTGCACACAGTAACAATCAACGAACAGAAAAACTTGTCAAGATAGACCAAATTGTCACTGCTAGGTGGAAACAACTAACGTGATAGAACACTCTTTATGTAAGCGACAGTGTTTGTCGTTCCTCGAAACGGGCAGCGGAAACTCAGAACGTCAGTTAACCAGTTTCTTTTTTCCAGTGGCAACATGTATAGGATCTGGCTCATTAAGATGAATCCTAAATACACTAAGACATCAGTGAAACTAGCTGGGAGTCAAAAAGAACCAAACCACTCGTTTCCACAAGCCGTGCAATTATTAACAGATAAGTAAAATGTGGATTATAAAAAATTATTATCCAACTGTCATTGGTTTATGATGAGACGAAAACGCAAGTGCCAGTTTTTAGTGTTTGATCAATGGTTGCACTCCTGTTCAACTGGACATCTCAAATGTTTACAATGACAGCCAGTTGGCTTGCGTGTTTTCGGGTACCGACGCCAGCTATATTGTCGTAAACCGGAATGCTTCCCAAAAGAGCTCGAACCGATTAAAACAAATCGGAATATTTTAAGCTTCAAAATAATATTTAATTGTACGTGTAGAAAACTTTAGCTAAAACTTTTAGGTGGAAATCAACCAATAATTTGCGCTGTATAACAGTGAATGAAAAATAAACATTACATGAAAATTGTTTTCCATCGATGTTCACGTGACATATGCAAATCACAGCGACAAGCATAGGCTCGTGATTTAATTTTCAAAGTGTCTGTCAAACGTCGAGAAACGTCAAGAAACGTTCAGAATTCTAGAAGGCAATTACCAACAAATAACCAGTGATGAAAAATCAGCACCGAGAAGCCAAACTTTGGTAAAGATTAATTAACTGCAATGTTATTTGCCCACCTGGAGGCTGAACGGAGCGCGGGTATCACTGAGATGGTGATTATTTTGTGCATTTTTCACGTGATTGGGATGAAATCCTACATGTGGGCAAATCAACCACTAGTTTCCGTTTTTCTAAGTTGGTTGGTATGTACCGATCCTGCTTATTTTGACCCACTCCATGCGAATAATTTAGCTGTTAAAGTCATATCTGGAACATTCTAGATGGGCAAGAAGATCATACTAGGGTAGGTAAATTATTTCGACAGGCAAGAGTACAGCACACACTTCGTCGGAGATATGCATCCCTAGTGACTATCGTTGAGTTAGAAAAGATTACCTGCTCCTTATTACAGTAGAACTATTTGTTTACGGACTAACACTGTAAAATTTTGTCAGTTGTTTTCTTTCATAAATGTAGTACAACGAAGCTCAACCAAGAAAGGCACAATATTTCTACACCTAGAGAGCATTTCAGTTTCGAAGGTTAGATGTAACAACAGAATATATGTATGGGCCGCGAGGAACACCCTGTGGGGAAACCGCCGCTAACGTCCAGTTGTTTAGGCCTATGAATCACTGATCAATGTTAGCACAGGAAGGAAAGCTTCCTTGGTAGAGGACAGGAAGAAACCAGTCAATCTTATTCACAAACTCAAGCCACCAGAGTGATCGAAGTACGGTACGATGGGTTAACAGGAATGGTGGAAGTAAACTGGCAGTGCAGACCAGAGATGTGCAAGAATAAGATTATTGCCGTAAGTTGTTTCAATAAAGTCAGTGACTTCAATCTGAGTGAAAAGTTCTTGATTGTGGGGTTATCGATTGGAGTGAACAAGACAGTTGATGCGTCTCCTATCGAGACTATCCGGCAATGTGAGCAGTATTCGCAAAAAGACGTTCAGATTTGATAATTTGGTCGTGCCCAATGTAAGCTCACTGGTGCAGTGGTAAACGGAGTTGCCTCGTGAAAGCGTGGTCATGTTTCTAGCCCCGGTCGTCGCGAGGATAGGCACCACTGACGAGCTCTACTGAGAGCGGAACTCAAGTCTACTACTTCTTTTCAACAGGGGCGACTGAGAACTCTATGGGAATGCAACAGCTGCGATCAATTATGGGTGATTTTCAATCAAAATCAAAATCCCCTACTACTCACCAGTAGTTTAATTTTGTACGTTACCGACATTTGACCGTTACTTTGGTGGTGACCACCGTACCATTGACCCTGTATTTAGCACGACCAAATTATCGTATTCAGATGCCAACTAGTCTAGCTCGTGAACAGTGATCCTTCTGCGCGTTGGTATCAGTATGAAACAGTGAAATCTAATGTTAACTCTAATTTGAATCGAGCAGTCAGACGACATAAATTACGGTATGACTTCATTTCGCCAGTTTTGAAAATGTGATTAGCATAAAAACAACAATAACAACAAGGCTTAAATGGAACAATCAAAAGTCAACTTTAGATGATAACTCCTCAGTTCGTACTCTGACATAGGTAGTAATCTCCGGTTTCTTCAGAACTGCTGACCACTCAACTAAGACGATTCGATCGTGGTAAGTGTGAGGTCATGTACGTAGTGGCCAGCACCGCTGCCTCATAAAGGCCTGGTCGAGGTTAAAATTCTGTCACTGTCGAGGACATGCACTTCTGTCGAATTCTGTTCTGAGCGAAACGAGAATCTAGTGGTTAGTTAAAAGAAGCTGGCTGGAAAGTCCTTCTGAATGTGAGCTATGTGGCCAAATGGCAGTAATTTTCAAACTACAATATCTTGTGTACGATGCTGAAACATGTCACAATGATTGCTCAATATGTTACGTTTCCACATAATGTTGTGTTCCACTCAAATTGAATGCACGTTGAGACTCTGCTTGGTGCATTTATCAGTGGTTTTCTTATGAACAGTATATTGTGTTATGCAATCAGACGAGAATGCTAAGGGCGTGGATAAATGAGCATTGTGGTAACAAGTCAAACGGGCAACCCTTAGACGGAATGGAATAGTATATTTCGTGAAATGCATGAATGATTTTTTTGATCACATTCTCTACAATAAGGTGGGAAAATAATGACCTCGTTCTTGGTCGATAACCAGTCTCAATATGCTTTTGTTTTGGACCGGATGTGATGTTTACTGTCCGTTCATCAGTCAATATTGTCACAATTGCTTCACTGTTACTTCTCGTACCAGGTTGCTCACTTTTCATCGCTTGGGCTTCCATCCGAATTGTACTAAAGAAATAACCTTCATGCTTTTCATTGGACCTTACCGTTTCTGTTTGCGTGTGTGTTGGCTTAGGTGTCTAGATCACAGCGTACAACTTCTGCAGTACACACATCTGCGGACTGGAGTCATTTCTAGGGTTCAGTTGAAAATTTAAATGTAGCCATTGATGGCTTCATAGAGGGAACCTGAATAAAAACACTCAGTTCACTTGATTAAACATGTTTAAACACACACACGCACAGTATACACCAGTACAGTAACAGTCACACCTCAGACTAATGTACAAACAACACACAGCATTGATAACATCAACCGCATTCACTGAAAAATTACTCTTGTGTACAAGTTACTGGCAGCATTAAAAACTGGATTGAGCACGATAGGGAATTGAATAACTCGTAAAACTTGTACATCACAATTCACGACCTCAAAAATTAACGAACTACTTGGCAGTCATTGTAATTACAGTGGTCTTAGCCCGTTCCACTTGATTTTGGAATTGCATAAATTCACAGATCATTTAAAATGAAATTGGACGCTTGTAATCCATGGTCATTATTCATTCCTCTACATAACCCTCACAATTTATGAAAATAACGGCAGGTCTTGTAATCATTCGGGTGGCTTTTATATTGTGGCCAACGTTCCGGCAAGGGACACTTTAGATCAGCTACCCAGTGAGTCACGATGCAGATAAACCAACATTTGAGGTTGCTCAAACATCCAATGAGTTGCGGCTGTCACATTTCACGCACACATGTTTATGGGGCGCAAAAACATAACTGAATATATATTCACGTCCTACACAGATGCATCAATGTATTGTGCTCGATCAAACTGCTTTAGTCTATGATCAGTTAACATGGACTACCGAACGCAATTTACGTTCTCTTCGCTCAATATGGCTTTACTGGATAGGACATTGAATAAGACATGAAGAAAGCGCCTATATCTTAATGACGGTGGAGTAGAGGTTGATAATCTTATGCTAACGGAGGCATAGATTCGTAAGCCTCGACTGTATGATCGGTAATGCACTAGTACACCACTTTTCAATCAAGTTTGTATGTCTTAGTTAGTCCGATGAATTTTCTACTTTCCGAACAAACATAACCAGATCAGACAAAGTCACCGTTAAAGTTTTAGGTTCCATTTAGCTTTGTCTGTAAACATAGTTAACTGCTTTTTCTGTTTATTTTCTGCGTGACTATCCGCGGAAGTTTAATTTTGTAATTTTGGACCAGTCGGTTTTGTGATAGACATATTCGGACTGCATATATTATAGATCCTTATGTTCACCTGGCAACCAAAGCTGTCCCATATTTTCTGTACATATCTGGTTGGTTATTGTTTTTTGCATCGGTTTGTATACAAATTCCTCACATATCGCTATACACAACCGTTTGACACCGCTGATTCACTATGCTCGTCTTCTGAAACTATGCCAAACTGTTATGCAGTTGATGTAGAAGATTGTAGCCAGTCAGCCGAGAAGGGACAAACCTAAGATCATAAAGCCCATTTGATGGACAAACATACTGTCAATTAATCAATCCGTAAAGTAGTCAACGACCAGTTAGACACACAACAGTTTGTAGCAATTAGTATACCGGATGCTATGCCCACTTGTTATTTATGCGGGTGTAGATGACAGAATCCTTTCTTCAGTACTACAGTGCGACATGCCAATGTTTTTCTCACTGACCAGTCACCTAAACCATAAATCAACGTGTGCATTCGCATATAAGTATGTTGACCTGAGGTAAAGAGCTTGTTCCAATCACCGGTGCGTAGTAGAACTGGGTATCAGCTTGACAACCGTGAAATGGCCTCACCGTTATATGTAAAACCATAATATGTTTAGAAGTATCATCAGTAGTCGAAATACCGCTTAACAAGTTAATGGTTTCTGTGGTTTGATGTGGGAAAGAAGTCCTAGTCGATGGGTCTTCCATTGGAGTTAACAGGACAGTTAATGTCTTTCCCCTCCAGGCGCTCGGGCAACTTGATTACTATTCACAAGCAAAAGTGGTTAAACGTTCAGATTCGATAATTCAATCGTACCTAATGTGAAGTCACTGGCGCAATGGTAAATGCGGTTACCTCGTGAAAGCCTGGCCGGAGTTCTAGTCCCGGTCGTGGCAAGGATATGCACTAATGACGAGCTCTAATGAGACCGAAACTCGAGTCTAGTGCTTCTTAAGTTCGGAAGGGGTCGACTGGAAACTCTATGGGAATGCAACAGCTGCGATCAATTATGGGTGATGTTCAAGTAAAATGAAAACCGAAATCCCCTACTACTCATCAGTAATGAAGAAGTCGGTTGAAAAAGACATTTAACCACAGATTTAATGTGATTACAATCTATCGACTAGCCATCAACAATGAGATTTCCAACAATTCAGGTGACCTCATAAGAACTGTAAATATCTGTGAAGAGCATAAGCTATATTTTTAATAACTCAGTGGATACAAACATATTCGGGAAATGTTACAGCAGATACCAGACCACAAATTTCAATGACCAAATAAGATCTAACGTAATCTACTGGCTTCTTTAGGACCGCTTTTTATGTATATGCACTAACCATGACACGAAATACTTTCGTGTGACACCCGCACACTTAATGGATTGCCAACAAGGTGGTTGGAGGAAAGTGGCAGAAAGGTAAGATTACACTTATTTACTCAAACCTAATACCAAATTTACCGCTATATTACTACGTCTGACAAACTTTTGGCAGCTTAACATCTGAAAAGAACAACCGGTTAGCATTACATGGTCTTTGTTTGTAGCCCTTGAAGTTCAGGGCGTTAAAAACTGAATACATGCGTACCATATAAACTTAGGCTACGGTGGATGAGGGCATTCTTTCCTACTTCTTGTGGGGTTCACAGTGTAGAGGGTTTGGAGTAAAACAAGATGTTTAAGTGTGTCACGTGTTAAAACAAACGAGCTACAGACGGAGTCAAGCCGATCAATGGGTAAGCTAAAGCGTCAACACCAAGTGTAATTTTTAATTTTACTGGTGCGTCTAATCTATAAAATCACCAATAGAAGCTTAATAAACTAAGATTTGCTTTGTGCCACAAAGACTCACTTTGGTTTTTGTTGTGGAGGGTAACGGTTTTTTAACACACAGAACAAGCTGAAATAAGCGCCAAACAAACGAGGGCCTATTCATCGCTAGATATCGAGCGTAAACCAGATTCCACATGGTAGAAAAACTGAAGTGAAAGGGAACACCTGTTTCTATGTTGCAGGGACCTTGCTTAGGACGATAAAATGTAGTATATTTGACCAGTCTGTTTTTGAACAAATATTGTGCAGAACAACCAAGACTTCAGCAGAAACTGTTCGTTTCTTCTCATTTTGGTACAAACGTGCTCTAGACAGCAATTCACAGTCTTAACTTTCGCTGCTGGCAACCATCAAGCTGGCCACAGAATTTCGATTAGACTTTCAGTTGAAATATATTTCGTGACTACTTTTAGCATCACAGCAAATAACGGCTAGACAATCTATAATTAGTTGATGCGGTCCAACTTGAATCGTGGTCTTCATGCGTGTTGTATAACGCAAAAAATCTGTTCACATCATCTTGCTTAACATTTCTGTGGTACACGTTGAACTTTCATGTTAACTTGCATTTTGAAG
Organism: Paragonimus skrjabini miyazakii; assembly: GCA_014338405.1. NCBI lineage: Eukaryota > Metazoa > Platyhelminthes > Trematoda > Plagiorchiida > Troglotrematidae > Paragonimus > Paragonimus skrjabini miyazakii. The sequence goes on from JTDE01001194.1 coordinate 72,096, forward strand.
ATTGTTGGGTAAAGACTACTCCATACCTATCTCTAATTTAACTTCATTGAAGGCTAACTCCAAAACCGACTGAGTAACGTTGTTGATGTTGTTCACTTTCTACGACTCAGGTGTTTTCAGTCTAGCTCGCCATCGACAGGTAAACACAATTTAACTGTTGGGACACTTCTACTTAGTTCTGTATGTTTTATGTTCTGTACAACCATTTTAGCGGTAGTGATTATACATTGTTGCAGTCTTTGGTTCGTGTCTTCACTTTACATACCACGTTCAGGGTAATATACTTTTCTCCCTCAATTTGTATCCTCCAACCTTCGGTGAATTTTGGTTGTTCTCAATACTTCAACTGTTCATAATTTACGACCTGGTAATGTGGTGTTTTGACGTCCTTATGACATTAAACTTATTTTACCAAGGTTAGTTACAATTGTTTTCGAAAAATACAACTGTTATCTTAATGAAAGCACCGTAAGCTGAGGTTCTAGCGGTAATCTGATAATAAACGTGTGAATTCTCAATCACGAATTTTGTAGCTTTTTGTTAGTCGGTTGGATATAAACTACTATAATGGATGGTTATTTATGGTATGGTGTGTATACTGTTTTATTAGAAAACCATATCCACAATCCATTTCTGTGGAGGTAGAGTGCTTCAAGAAATTTACTCTCCATTTTGCTTGATGTGTGATATACAGCTCAGCACGAAAAGAATGCTTCCGTTTTGGCTATCCTGATATACATTGGCGTCGAACACATGGCCAATTGTTCTTACCAGTTGATGCACATCGCAGTGTAAAACATACGACTTGATCGTCCGACAAAAGGTTTCCTTTCTCAATTTGACATCATAGTGGTTTACAAAATGCTGACCGATATCCATCGTGAATTTTGTTCAACAATTTCGTCATTTCTACTCTATACTGCATCCGTTTTCAAGTATATCTGTGAATGCTTAACGGGTACAGTAAAATCTCGATTAGGTTTTCGAAAAACGTTCTCATGTCCATGTTGAACCATGATAAAGTTGACAGGAAGTCGAAGCGTTTGCCTCATAGAGGGATAAGCAACCATGACAATTACTGCTGCCCAGGAATCTAACGATTATAGTATAACCATGCATTGCTGTCCTTTTTTTGTTTGACAAGTCATCCGTTCCATCTGCCTTATATTCTGCATTCTGTCTGTTCCGGATGCCACATTAATTGTCGCTCCGTGATGGCGCTTATACTGAAACTGTTGTTCATATCAGTTCAGATCTGTTCAGGCGCAATGAAACAAACACATACATATATGCACAAGTTAAAAATAAATACTAGAACGAACAATCATATAGCAACGCTACTTGCTAATCATCACAAACAGACGTTAAATGCACTTCATTGTTGAAAACACAACCACAATCGAAACACAATTAGCTCGGGCGGAGGAGTCTGTTTGTCCAAATGAGACGACTAACGGATTCAAAGTAGAAAGTATTACTCTTTTGAATTTTTGAAACGGTAGGCAACTGAACACAAAGAGAATGCGTTTATTCTCGTTAGATGCTACGTCTCTATCCACAAATATCCCACTAAATGAGACAATTGAGTTTCTCGGTCGGTATATAGAGAATAATGACATAAACGTGGGAATATCAGTATACGAGCTAAGGTAGCTTTTGTATCGCTGCACGTACAATGTTTAGCTCAGTTTCTGCGACAGGTTATGTCGCCATAAGGATGGAGTGGCAACGGGTTCACCGTCAAGCCCTTTATTGGCAGACATTTTTAAGGCAAAGCTTGAAAGTAGTTTACCAGCAGATCATATAAAGTCATTAGTTCTTTATAAACGTTATATAGACGACATTCACTGCACGGCAGACGAATCGAAATGCCCCAATGAAACACTGGTACATTTCAGCTGTGCCCACAAAAATATCCGCTTCACCCTGGAACCCGAGTCAATAGTAGGTATAGCATTTTTAAACGTGTTGATGTCACTTCGTGAGGAAGGCACATTTAAACGTGAGGTATATTGCAAAGCTACCTGGACAGGACTAACTTCCATAGTTTTGTACCTTTGAGACAGAAAAAGAATTCAATCCGATGCTTACTGGATAGACCTGTAAAAATGTGCACAGATGACACCATAGAAGAAGAAAAACAGTTCCTATTTAACACACTCCTTGAAAACGGTTATCCAGAACAGTTTATAAATAAACACATGATAATTAGCACAAAGGTAGGCGTAACGCAAACTGTAGACAAAAGCCTGTCTATATTAAGTTGTCTTTCACAGGCGACAGCAATGTCAAGAATATAACCAGGAGACTTGATTTAGAACTTAACCAAACCCATTTCGCAGCTCAATTACGTATACCATTTAACTCCACACTAGTTTTGCGTCCCCAACTAAAAGATATACCGCCTGTACATGCTGCCTCTTTTTGTGTTTACCGTTTTGTTTGTTCCTCCGGAACAAGCTACATAGACCGCACAACAGAGCGACTATCTGAACGCATGCGGGAGCATCATCCGGCGTGACTAGCTAGAGGATCGATGAAGACTTGCTCATCAGCGGTCACTGCACACTTGATCGAATCGAACCATGTGATCAACCCCGCCGATTCGTTCAAATTGATCTATCGAGTCTGCAGAGTGCAATCGAAGTGGGTCAAAGTTCGTTTATTGGCCATCGCAGAAGCCATCGCAATTCGATTAAACTCACCCCCGTTATGTTCACAAAAACGCCTGATCATGTCTTAATAACACGGATCGATATTTTAACGTAGGAGTACCGACTTGCCAAAAACACGTTTTGAGTCTAACTAACTTGACGTTAGTGATTACCATCCCTCATCCTATTGATGAACAACCCCTGTTGATCCTATATAAATCTGTTGTATTTAGCCTTAATGATGAGACACTGAAAACAAGCTTGTTTGCTACGCGTTTCTTCTCAATATGTGATTGTCTTGCGAACTTATAACCGTAAAGAAAAAAATTACAATAGGTATGTTGTAAGTTGACTCGGTCAGTTACAGCATTTTTTTTGATCACACAACATGTAAACCAACAGGGTTTGAAGGCCATTCGAAAGAGACCCCAAAGAAATACCAATATCAACTATTTATTTGGTTTACACCAGGATGAACTAAAAAGCGCCATTTGCTGAGTCTGTGAACACACGGTTGAACACACGGTTGCAACTCTGTGGGATTCAAACAACAACCAATCGTCGCCAACCGTTTGTCGACTATACGTACCATGGTGGAAGTTATATTGATAGTACTTGTTCCGATGTTCACTCATCGATCGTTTTGGTTTAGACTAATAGGATGAAGGTAGAGTTTTAACAGAGATAAGGAACAATAAATGTCATGTTGTAAATGACATTTCCTCACTCAACTACAGGCCGTATGGGGCCATCACGCTGGTTGTTGTGTCACTGGTGTAAATATGCCAGTGATTTCATCCGAGTATTATACTAATCGCAGGGTATTCGACCTTTATGAGCCTGTCCTGAGGATTAATGGGGTGGATTGTGTGCGTCGAACCAAAACACTCTTAGTAACAGCCGTTTATTGGCACTTTGGATCTTGTAGATTAGAGGAAACAGATATGTTCATATACGTCTGATTGATTACAAAACGCAAACCTCAATCGTTCGCGACAGTAGTCTCGCCCAGCAAAATCAATAGTTTCTCAACAAGAACAACAAGGTCAAAGGTGAACCGTCACGCCAGCAGACCAGGACAAGAATGACCACTCGCGCCGCGGACATTTAACGACATATCAGTGGCGATGATTAGTGCTTCTTTTCGAAAGGCGCCGACTGGAAAGTCGATGGGAATGCGACAGCTGCGATCAATTGTGGGTGATGTTCAACTTGAAATTAACCAAATCCCCAACTACTCATCAATACTGACAATAATTACAGAACTGACGCAATACGAACAACTGTTTCTAGTGCTAAAGTACATGAAGTGTAAAAACGCCCCTTTACAATTTACACTGTACTGTTTCAGTTAGCTGTATAGTTGCCATAAAATAACGTTGGCAAGCTTGAATAGTTAAATCAGCGTGGAGGCACATCAATGAGAAGTCCTCGTACTTGGCTGCCTCAGATATTCATGTGCATTCTTTCGTACATCATTACGACTGACAAGAAAAGTAATGAAAAATTTTATGTAAGCAACGTGTTAAAAAATGACACTGATACGCCGAACTGTTAGACTTTTTGGCATTCAAACCTATTAGGACTTTTAATTAATTGGTCACACGGATCGTTTGAGGAATTTACATTTCTGTGTTTGGGGGAATACTGACGTCGTGAGATTAACTAGACGACTCTGGTTTCGTGTTAAGTTAACCTGGTATTTTCTTAGATCCTTTAACGGTGAATAGCAACCCAATCTGGGGAAACCCTTGGAAGCAGATGTTAGCCAGATCGTTTTACGGGATCCAGTAGCTCATAGTTGGAAACATAACAGATAATGGATATACAAATGCACTATGTGTTTGTGTAATTTTATGGGAACGTGTTCACTAGACTAGTCTTGACTGCGATATAGTTAAAAATAGTGACAATTAAGCCCGTCAAACATTTAATTGCACTCAGCATCCAACCTAAAATTCAACTGGTTTATGACAAGGCACAACAAACAAAGCCCACCATTCATGAGGTAAACACCGTAGAACAAAGGAGGACCTACACGGGGCTCCTTTATAAAACTGCTTACATCTTGCATGCACAACAGCCAACTAATTCTATTAAACTAATATTTAATGCAGTTGAACACCACATGCTGGCTCGGACGTGATTATTACCGAAGCGTTCACCCGGCGTTACTTCGCATTTCGTCTAGTAAGTTACATCTAACTGTGGACACAGTTGCTTGGACAGAACTTAGAAGTAGTTGGTTCCTCAAAGTGGAGGAACACTTGCCTAAATCGATGCAGAAAGACAGTGCTGTCGAAACACACAGACAGTCAGGTTTTGCATTTGCAATCAGTCTGCTCGAGCCAGCTCTCTGTGTTCAGAAACAAGTGTTCGTGAACCTCTGTATTCTCTGAAATTGGTGAATTGCTCTAACTTGCAGACCGATTACCCACTCACTTATGTGATTGTCATGAAAAAGTTGATACTTACAAGTCTATACGGAATACGTGCGCCTAGCACTTCTCATTTTAACTGTTTCGTTCAACTGGTTGAGTCGAAGACAATCAACCTGCCTCATTTTGAACAAACAGTCGTGTCTCAGAATCCGTTCTGCGGTGAGCTGAGCAGTTGCTTAACTGGAGGATGACTAGTGGCAATCTAGGGGCTAAACTAACGAAATACGTATTTGACGTTGAAAAAATTGAAATGTTGGATTGTCAGTGAAAGCACACTTAGAAGACAACATAGCAACCACTTGACCGGAGAGAACATGATATCGGAAGCAAATGTCCGGTGTTTCCCAAACTATGAGCTTCAGCGGAAACTGTTACATCACCTGTAGTCAATTCAGGAACTGAAGTGTTACGCTTTCAAAATAATTTATCAGGGACAAGGTGTATAAAAATTACAACTCATGGACGACAGTTCAATTCAAAATATCAGACTAGCCAAACCAGAAGCTTAGTCTGGAAAGCTAAATACTTGTCGCTCCCATAAACCGAGAAACAGATCAGAACTGTTGGGAAACATCATGGGACTTATAGCTAAAGGCTTTGTGTGGTTCGTCCCGGCTTCCAATACAGTCAAATTAGTTCAATAATCCTGCAGATAAGGCTAGACCGGTGTTGATGCGATATTTACTTGGGAATTAAATTGTGATCACCCAATATTGTTTCACAGTACAAAGTAGAACGGCTCAAATATCGCAGAGGTTATCTATCGACGGAATTGCCTCGGTGAACCAGAGAGTAAATTGATTTAACTGTAAAACTGACGGGCGGAAAACGCTTATAGAGTGATTAACTTCCCAAATGTCGCTAGTACTGATCTTCTTCGCAATTATCTCTGGTTATTACTTCCTGTCTTCCGGTTCAGATCGCAGTAGAAACTTTAGGGTCATGATGTTCTCCAAACTGCTGCGTTACGTCGCATATTTTTGCGCTGTAATAATGCCATTCACACAGCATTGGTTTCCATCGTACGTCTGATTTAGAAATACTCTTGTGCTTCCCGGGTCACTTTGTGTCGAGTGATGTTAAAACACAATGGTTGTCGATAATTGAGATTTTACCGCCTGCCACTGTACAAAAGGGTTGCGCACATTGGTTGTTAGTTAGGGTGTGGGTAGCGCACAGCCGAGTGGAAATTGCTTGATTGTTGTAGTCGTAGGGTTCTTGCTTGGTCCGGTCACAGTTGGCTCTAGAATGGATTAGACAAAGTGCATCCTGCGGTCCTACTTGTTGACCGGTCTCAATGTGGTCGAAAAAGATCACTCCAAAGATGGAATTCATCTAGTCATTGCAACCTCAAAATATGTGGTGTTTCTGAAAATTTCACAACAGCCACCTTGTAGTTCTTCAAAAGTAACCTGTTTGAAAACAGCAGATGAGAGAATAGGTACAAAGATTGAAGAAAATCAAGTTATTTATTATCTGTAGCATTTGTACCGCGCAGGTGTGAAACGATAAGGTTGCTAATGACTCAATATATATATTCTCAATTACGTTCGAGGTTCGGCAGCTGACTATCCCCTCTGTAACTCCGAACTAATAAAACCATGCATTTTGATTGCTCTCATGGAAAATTTATGCCTCATTTTTGAGAACTTATTTCTACCCAAGAATACTTTGGAAGGCCCATTATGAATACCTGTCTCTAATATGTTGAATTTTATCTTTTATAAAACCTGGAGTGCAACCTTTTGTGCATTGTCTATTTCGCAGCAGGTCAGGTTCTGTTTATAACTCGGAGAACTGAAGCAGTGAATATACTCCCGGTCGCCAGTTTACTATGTTTTCTTATGCAGTGACCCTTGAACAGTTCAACTCTGTGATCTCTGAAAGTATCGTCTTATTGAGCCGTCATAGACTGCTAGTCCAACACTTATTTACCAGGCCCCTAGGGTTGCGGTCATCCAGGTCACTTCAAACAAACCTGCAGTTTTTTGTATATCTCATAGTAAAAAGCAATGACACTAAACATTCGATAATAGTGCATGGTGTGTAGAGACAGAAATTATAAGGCGACTTAAACGCTCCACCTAATTTTGCTTGAAATAACCGTCATCCGATCGACAAGGACAAAAGTAGGCTATATTCACCGCAACCTTTAAAATGTACTAAATGCTGTCTTAAAATCCAAAACACTGAGTGCTCTGTATGCATTTATTCAAAACGGATAAAAAAACACGTCGTAAGATGTTGACAGTTCGACTTACTTACCTCAGTCACTAACGTGGAACCAGCGAATTTTATACAAACTTAGCATAGCAACAACAACAACAACGGAACTAACAATCCGAATAGTTTTGACCTTTTGTGCACTAACACTACAACGCTTTTCATGGTAGTGTGATCGATTGCGCCAGCGCTTACTGAGCACACAATACCGGTCAATGTTGTCTGATTAACATCGCTTTTACAATCGCTAGCAGTTTCTAATTACGCTTACGTGACAATATCTTGAACGATTTGACCAAGCCAACTAGGTGACCGTTTGCTAAGATGTGTTTGACAGCTGATGAAGCTGAGTTCTTCGAGCTCGGTATAGTCAGGAGGTCGTTTCGATTCTTTGGCGCTAGCGCTTATCTATTTTGCTTACGTTGACTTTAATGCAGCTTTAACTGAATTGATATATTGATCGAGTGACTGATTGATCGGCTGAATACCTATCAACGCTATGGGTAGCCAAACCTCTTGTGATTAACAGAATGCGTAGTTGGGCAGCTTGGTAGATGTGTTACAGATTAAATGTCAATTTGTCTCATGTTGTTGAGTAGACGGTCATCCTTAAATTAGATTCGCAGAACCATCCTTTTTTCTGCATTGCGGCTTGGTACTTTTGGCTCTTTCATCTTACTGTGGATATTCCTTACCCTTTCTGCACAATCACTTTCCACCAGCGTCTTTCAAATAAACCCTTCTTTCTCCAGTTCATCTACGGTGCACATCATTCTGGCTTTGTAAACTAAGGTTCTCGCTGATCCCCGTTTGCAAGCTATAGAATTACAAATATGGCTTACCTCTTGTTGGCTTATGATAAACCGACCGTTGCAAAGTTCCACCCAGATAAATAGTAATGAGAATTTTAAGAATGACAAACAGTTGTTGACCTACAGTTCATAGTTATGTAGTGAGGTTCTGGTGGGTGCACATCAACTCGTCACAAAATGGAGTGAAAGCACATCTATCAGTAAACACTTGAATGTCATCCAGATGAAGTTTGTAGAGCAACGTCCTTTCGTGACCGTGTTTTCCAAACATTCTCGAAAATACACCCGCCAATATGTGACCCAGTGGCCTACCGATGGCTACGCCGTTAATCATTCCGTTAATCAAACGGAATGTTTGCCGTACGAGCAAAAATGATATCTTGAAGAAGATTTAATGTAACATACAAGTTAACATTCTGACGGGAAATAGAATCACATAAAAGTCCTCAGCTCCACTTAGCGATACTTCGGTAAATAAAGAACTAAAATCGACCAAATATATCATCTGTGGACCTGTTGAATTTTTCCCCAAAATTTCCGCAGCCCGAACCCTATCCCTCTCAGGTGTTCACCCCCTGTATATTCTGCTTCTCCTGTTACTGAACTTGACCCAGATGTTTTTGTTTTATTATGTCAGTTTGACAGTTGTTCGAATAGCCAGTTACCTATTACAGTAATTTGCTTGAGTGGTGCGTGTAGCACTTTTTTTCTTTAAACCTCCAGACTGGTTAGAAAAATTCCGTTGGGTATGAGTGTCATATTGTTTCATTACAGATCATCTTTAGCCTGTTCGATACGAAGTTGTAATTCATCTCCATGAAACGATCCGTTAATCGAAACTGTTAAGGTTGTCTACTTGTTCATTTTGGTAATTTGTTCAATAGTACCGTGGCATTGTGACGCAATCTTGTTTTGATTATTTGGGATCACTACGCGTTGTTGAACGTCTTCTTGGAAGATAATATAAGGGCTGGTATATAATTAGAATTTCTGTACATCGGAAAATAATTCACTCATCTTGACCGCATCGTCCTCTTTCTTCATTATGACAACTCATGAATCCTTGTCTTGCTTGGGAGATAATAAATCTCTTATTTTTCGAGCTACTTGATAACCATATGGTGTTCTACGGACAAGCAACAATGTTCCCTCATTGGGGCCGATAGAAATTCATGCGAGATATCAATTAGTCTTGCACGAAACCAGTTCGCGTTATCCGGTAAGGCGAGGATAGCATCTTTTACCTGTACATGCAGATCTTCAAATTAAGCCTGGGACTGTAGTCCGTCCAGTTGTGTCGGTTGCAAATTGAAGTTCCGATTCAAGGAAAGTACACCCCTCTGAACTTCGGTAAGCTGAGTAGACGATAAATCACGAATGTGTTTCAAATTATCAGTGAGAAAGGCTGATATCTATACACGAAGTAGCACAATACTCATAAAGCTTTCAAACTTGATCTAGCAAGCCAATGCGTTGCTAGCTCACGCAGATTTGCTAAATTTTTCTTGACACATCTCGAGGTGAGAAACAGTTATCTTTACAATATTCACGTTGTTCGCCGGAAGCTCCATTATAGAAAGTAGCTTGGAAGAATGTAATAGAAATTGACCTGATACCACAGATTTTTGTGGTATCCCATCTTTTTCCGTTCAAATATTGTCATATTGCGAGCGGTTCATCTAATGATGATTTCCGATGAGATCAGCCTCTCTCTCTCGGTCACTAACTAACAATCAAGAAGTCAACTTTGGTGCTTTTGTTGCACAGAACTTTGTTTAAAACTTACTTTTGCGAAGTTTTGGCCGATGTAATAATATGTTCACTAATTCGGCTTAGAATCAAAACTGGTTACCTGTATCTTACCAGGATCATCACCCTTAGTGAGAAAGCACGTCAAAACGATAGAAAGCAGTATACAAAATTTTGTTTAACAACTTATCCAGTGTATTACGAACATTTTTTTGGAGAGAATTAATTTTCATTATACCTTAAATACTGTTTTTGCCAAGCTTCGACAGATAACTCGGAGTAATGCATTAGAGCTACAGCAACAAATTCATATATCTGGTTTGCAAAGAACACTTTTTCGGCGTTCGGCTGTGACCAATCTGAAGCAGATTACCAGAGTCGGTTGTAACGGTGTTATCAGTGGATTGATTCAGATGAAGTCTTGACTTCCACGTTCAGGCCATTGAGCTTAATCCTAAAAATATACAGTTGTGTTCAGTTTAAGACCCGTGCAAGTTAAACGATACAAATCACCCAGACTAACTTTTAGACAATATTGTGCATGTATTCCTACCAAGGGTATACAACCGTCTCAGGTTATATTCAATTTATTGCTGTTCATCGTAATTTGTCCATGTTTCATGCAAACGGTGCGTGTGGTTAGCTCCAAAACGTCCTCACTTTATCAGAAGCTAATCACATGATTACGTATTCCGCGCTTAAATTGCATTGAACCTCACCTTCTTGTTAGTGATTTTTGAAGAGGAGAGGGTCACATTTTGCAAACTCTTAAAACGATGTATCTCTTAGCACAGCAAAAGTAAAGTAACTATCTTCAGTTGGTAATCAGCGGCTTCTCAATCACATCTAGGTTTCCCACTGGTCCACTCGGTTACTAGGTTCAGACAAGTCTAAACCTATAAACTACTTTTACGTGATCACCTCTTCCACTTCAATGTTACCCACGTACTGTATGTTTGTGTGTATTGCAAACGCAACCGGCTCAAAGCATTGATATGATCTTATCGTTTTGTCAAGGTCTTCCCTATCATTTTACCGGAAGTAAACGGGTGTCGAACAGGCTTCAATAGTTCCGTCATATATTCATCATTATCATAATCATTTTAAGCTTTGAGCCACATCCGTAGATACTATGGTTCGGGTTTGGCTGATCTTGACAAAGATCCACGAATCGGCAGGTTAGTGAATACATGCAAACGTATAGCAGAGGAGAAGAAGCAAAATAAACAGACCAAAGCAAATGGGTTTTGTGAAGTAGTCAACAAGTTTGCGGACACAAACTCACTAATAAGTGCAACACTCTCATGTCGGAGTGAATCCAGACAGCTGTGTGGATGATCGTGAACCCCTCAGCGAGGCAGACAACACCAATCAATTATAATCAGCGGAACAGTCAAGGATTTCACAACCCCTGACCGCGCCAACGCTTGACTAACTTGCAGTTTCTCACAGCCGTCAGCAGCCATACTGAATACACAGCTGTGCGACGGACGCTGCGTTCTCGTGCGGATTACGTAGCTCAACCAGCGAAAGCTGTTCACCATCTTGGTTTTCCAAATATGCGCCAATGGCTTGTCACGTTGCTTACAAAGTCAGTTTATTTAATAGAACCTAACTGGCGAAGACAACGATGATCAAATACCAAAAGTCTAAATGCGTTTCCCACACGAACAGGCTAGGTCACTGATTCATAAAGCTAATCTGAGAGCACAGATGCAGCGTAAACTCTGCTCTCAGTTGACACATAGATGTATTTGAGATGTCACAAGTGATGGAGTTTCGCAAACACATTGTGTCTTAGCTAAGCACGTGGACACTTCGCCTGCAATAATATTAGCTGACAAGATCACATCGTCCAAGTAGGTGAGATAATCGACACTCCTAAATGTCCTGCTTTCTATAACAAAGACAGGATCAATGCTAACTCAATCTTTACTACAGCTTACATTTTGTACCTGCCAAGTACAGAACATACAGATCAGCCATATAATTTACCGATTCCTCAAGATCTGCATGTTTCCAATAAAACAACTAAATAAAGTAGTCTTGCGCATACTGTTTAACAGACAGTTTTACCACCTGGCAGAAGCTCCTTGCCGAAATCTTTAGAAACAACGAGTACTTCTTTTGAAATATTATCCATCAAAATGTTGAAATGAAAGAGAGGAAACAGACTTTCTTGTCTAACGCCATTTGAATTGGAGAATGCCCCAGTAGTCGCCCATCAGTAATCAATTTACAATTAGAGCGGGCACACGACGACTAAAACAAAACGACATACTTCACTAAGTCTCCTCTGAGACAAAGGTAATCTCAGAGGGTTTGTCGAACAGCTATGTTGGAAGCAGTCTTTAAGTCTAGATTCATCATTATTGTTGGCTGTGAAAAGAAGTGTCAATGCTCCAGTGTTTGTTGTAAAGTTAAAATAGAAGACCGATACACTCGCAATCAGGCAGAAAACCTGTTTTATCCTCCCTCAGTTGGTTCTTCCTGTATTTCAGAATCCGCCGCTTTATGAAACCTGAGAACGTCTTGAATACGACAGAAACAAGAACAATACCTTTGTGGCTTCCACATGACTTTCTGGCACCTTTTTGAAGATTAAAGTGGCTGCTGATAAGCAACACCCATGAAGCACCTCTTCGTTGTCCCATAAGGAACGGAGTGTGGTCAGCTCAGACAATAATCTTTCACCACTGAATCGCAAAAATTCTGGAGACGGAAGATCCACACCCGAAGCTTCATTACGTTACAGCAATTTAGGCCACAAAACCATTTGGATTTCCGCCGTAAGATCGTCTAAAATGTTACAACTAATTTCACAGTTTCTATCGTTCACAGCTGAATGATCTGTATTAGGCCAGTTAAACAGTTCTTGAAAGTGTGTAATTGATTCGTCTCCATGACAAATAAATACATGAGCCATCTTTTTCACATACAGTCTCGCTAGCACCTTACCGACTACCACCGCAACCACGAATCAAGAAAAGCTGCAACGAACTGTTCCCTGATAAAAGTGCCTTCTTCTTCTTGGCTTGCTCGGAGAAGCATGCATCACTGTCTTCACACAGACTCTTCATTAACTTACGTTTCAGTTCACAAAGGTCTTTGTCCTGCTTGCATTCAAGCAGTCAGTTGACACTTGTTCATAAATTGTGCTGAATCATCAGAAGTCCACTTTTTCTCACTTGCGGCGTCCCTTCAACAAGACTGACGTGGCCTTTGAGATTTTCGTCTGACGCCCATTTAGGTCACGTCGTTATTGTAACCCATGTGGTTTGGCAGTCTGTGCTATTTGAAAGACGTATCGTATACCCCTGTCACCTAATTTCCAACTGCGTACTTTTGTTTGAGAGAAGATAATCTCCAAGTAGACAACAAAACTAAACTTGCACGATCTCAGCCCAGGTGATTACTAAAAATGAGCGACAAGCTTTAATGAAACTGGCAACAATATGATCAGCTTGTGTCCATAGTTGGGTTGCACAATGGTGGTCTCCACGTGATGCATTGCTACTATTTGTGCTGAAATTTATCACTGGATATACAACCTCTGTAAGATGCGCATAACAATAAGAACCGATTGCCTCTTTCAATGCGTCAGGCATGAACACTGAACATATCACCTAGCCGATTCTCCCCTACACTGAGATGACTGAGTTGTGTCTTCATATCTACAGCATGCGCATTGATGTACGAGTGAGTTGTTTGTCTCAAAAGTTCAAACTTGGCATTGTAATAAGCGTTGTCGACAGCATGTGAACTGTTGTCTGTTGGAGTGTATGTTGGTACAATAAATAAACAACGTCTATCTGGCCTACGACGACAGATTATGACTGAAACGCAAGGTCTGACAGCAGATAGGGGACCATCCGCTGGGATCCAGTCGACTAAGCTCTGCTATGCCCTAGAGCTCAATGCAATCCAAACTCCAGCTTTATCGCAAAAGATTTTCTGACCCATTGAGTTATCTGAGGACGAAGTCAATTGAGGAAAAAGCTGCGATCGTAAACGCACGCGTTGGAGACACAGAACACATTCAATCCCAGACTTGAGAAGGTGCTTGCCAGAGCAGCTAGCCGACCCATTTATTGAAGAGAGCGCATGGTAGATGAGTTAACGTTCATCCATTGTCTTGGCTTGATGAGACGCAAAGCTGGAACAAGAGAGCAATTGAGCAGAAATTCATGGTCCGTTAAGATTAAATCACGTAAAACTGACGCCTTGGGACATAGTGTTTCCAGATTATGTGTGAAATACCCGGTGGTCACAGTATTGCGGTCAAGCATATGTGATTCTAGTCATATTACTCACACTAATGTCCAAAAATTCAGAAACGTCTTGGTTGTAAAAATCACACCCATCATAAAACCGTACGACTGTTCAACTCTTTGCCGTTATATTTCCCACGACATGGTGCACTGTTGGTATCGATGTGAACACGATCAATACATAAAAAATTAATGACATATTATTAAAACCTATTGATTCTCACGAATCATCGGAGGCAGTGGCAAAAGTGATCACAGAACAATGACAAGACCATCAGACCGATGTGTAGTAATTTACTGTTACAAGAATGTATGAATCCGAACGTACATGAAACATGTCATCGACGGTCTGCCTGCCGTACTGTGTAACCTGCAGTGCAGTCATCAGCAGGAGGAGCATGCAATGCGTAACTATAGGCTACGAAAGCTCTCTAGAATGCTCTATCATGTTAGAGGCAACACGATCGTCTTCATCATCGATAAGAAACGTTCTTGATTGTAACAGGCGTCCCTTTCTATTTATCACCATGCCATTTTGTGATACATTGGCAGTGACATTAGCAGGAAAACCTAGTACATCTAGATGTTATTTGTGAATGAAAGTATGTAAATGCAAACTCAACAGAGTAGACAGCAGACAACATGACATCTCATTGTTTCAAATATCAGGATGGTACAACGTTGGATACACCGTGAGTTAAACGTTGTTTCTAATTGGCTGCTTTCTTTTCGTGGTCATATAAGCATGTGACCTGGCGCCTGATTCATGTTCACGTTTTTAGACATTGGCCCATCAATGGGGGACGTCTAGGTTATATGAGATGGACTTTCCTTCAACTGGCTCCCGAAAACTCATACTAGACTTTAAGCTGTGTGCTCCACAACATAAATGACATTAAGATTAAATGGGGAAGCAGAGACCCCTCCATCTTTTCCACATAATGTTGTGGCGGCAAGCCGAAAGACTCAGCGGTCCAGTATCATCCAATATCATCATGAAAACACCTGCATGTTATAATCGTAGTTACAATCTTTCAAGGGTCGCTGTGTGTTATATGGACAACATATTAGGCTTGATAGATAGTATTTTAAATCCATCCAATATCCTATCCATCAACGCTTGCAGTTCACATTAAGTATGGACATGATAACTTGTTGGGCTTTTTAGACGATATTAAACTATTCAGAACTGTATTTGAAAATGTCTTCCCAGATGCCATTACCACTACTGAGAGGAATTCTGGTTTGAGTGACTGTACGATCTAAACGGAAGCAAATCATGTGTGTATCCGGACCGACAAAGAAAAAGCTAGGTACATAACCGTTTGTACTTTGAATAAAATTTGAAATAGAACCAGATCTTGCAACCAAACATATATATAAATATAAATATGGGTTGAAAATTACCCACAATTAGTCGCAGCTGTCGCATTCTCATAGAATTTTCAGTCGACCCCTTTCGAACTGCAGAAGCACTAGACTCGAGTTTCGCTCTCATTAGGGCTCGTCAGTAGTGCATATCATCGCCACTGCCGGGACTAGAACTCCGACCACGTTGTTCATGAAGTAACCGTGTTTACTACTGCGCCATTGACCTCACGTTAGGCACGACCGAATTATCATATGTGAACACTCAACCACTTTTGTTTGTGAATAATGATCAGGTTGCCCGATGACCTCGAGATTAGACACAGTTACTGTCTGTTAACTCCAATCGTTGACCCCTCGACTGGGAATTCTGCCCAAGTTGAAACCACGGAAATCATTGACTTGTTGAGGGGTATTTGATTACTGATTACTGGTCCTTACGCACAAGCGAAAGTGGTTGGGTGTTCACATACAATGATGATTCGGTCGTGCCTAATGTGAGGTCGATGGCGCAGTGGTAAACACGGTTGCCTCATGAAAGCGTAGCCATGGTTCTAGTCCCGGCGTTGGCGATGATATGCACTACTGATGAGCTCTAATGAGAGCGAAACTCAAGTCTAGTGCTTCTGTAGTTCGGAAGGGACCGACTGGAAAGTCTATGGGAGTGCGACAGCTGCGATCAATTGTGGGTAATGTTCAATCTATATGAAAATCAAAATCCCCTACTACTCATCAATAAAAATAATACTTCCAATATTTTTTAATATTCTGAACAAGTGATGTTATAAAGTTTATGTTTACAATGAGTATGATTGCTAACATTAACAACCTAAACTGCTATGGAATTCACACAAATTTGAAGACCAGAATATACATGGAGTCTGACAGATCACCAGGTGGTTTGATAGAAAGTTCATTGCAGAAACTTGCAAATTTAGGAACAACGGTCCAACATATCGACGAATGAGTCGATAGTCAAACATTAAATAGGCCGGGTCACTCAGAAGCGACGTTTCTATCAAGCACACATATAATAAGCTCGCCAAGAAGAATCAGTTTACAGTTACATTCAACGAAAAGGTGTTCATAACCACGAGCATAAAATCAAGCACGACTGCATCTGTATCCATGAGACGCTGCAAAAGTTGAAGGCAATATTAGCCCCTATATACATACCACATTATCACAACATAGTACATTCATCGCTGAAGTCGTCGTTTTGAGACCAGAGAATATCCCACTGCCTGTAATGAAACGGAGACTGTGAATACGGCATGCTGATAATACCTTCTTGGTTCTCAAATGTCCAGTGATAGAAGATACGAGCAAATTATTGAGCAACATTTTCAGTCATATCGTAGTTACCACGGAGATTGAACACGACAACGACCTGCCTTCCTCAAATGAATGAAGCACCTGCGAACCTGATGGAAAAATGGCGACCTCAATTTGCCCAAAAACAGACCCAAAACCACCCGGTTTTGTCATAAAAGAAGCCGCATTCAAATCGTGATTAAAGGAGTTGAAACTGGCTGCAATATCACAGAACTCCGGGGGAAGAAAGGAAGATGCTTCAGCCGAGTATGAATTCGTGGCGGATATCCACAAAATTTCGTCAGACGAAATATGGTGCTGAATGACAGATACTCAAGCCATACGGAACCATTATTGGGAGAATTTAACCCGCCATAAATGAAAACGATATCAGAGATGACCGTAAGATATTTCCAACCACTGTTGGTGGCATCCTTTTCGGAATGACCTGTCGCAGTGACCGAAACCAAATGACACCTTCAAATAACATTTACTAAAGACAGCTAACGTTACATCACCTGTGGTTCCACCTACACATCACGTATCCAATGTTTACCGGAAGGAGTAAGAGAAAAGGAGTGTGAGTAGATGCCCTTATGTCCAGACGGCCAATGCTGAATGGCCAATTCATAGGCTAGCACAAAAGTGAACCCCTTATCAATCGGAAACCAAACAGACAGATAGCTCACTGGTCAGATCTAAAATGGGATGTGCCGCGCACTGAGCTACCGAATCGACAGGAAACCTTAACAGGAATCTGAATGGCACTAAGCAATCTCAATTTACTAAAAAATAGCACTCTTCTTATAGGTGAACGGCAATAATCAGCACAACAGCCGATCGATATTTCTGATTGATTGACGCCGATTGATCGCAATTTGGCCTACAGTAGTTTGTGTGTGCGTTCTGATCGGATGAAACTTCACCATTCAGAGAACTGTTCCAGCTCAATCTCATTACATCCTTTCCTTTCTGATAAGTTTGTCCATTTCTCGTTCTTGACTCCTCATGACATGTATCAGGGTTGTCTCTTCCCGACGACGTCCGCTCTCTCAAATACAAACGATTTCTTCTTTTCACTACCCCGTCCATATCAACATCGTATGACCTATATTCATGATCATTGACCATCACACCACCTATCCACTGTCCCGGGTTCTCAGGGACATACTGGACCCACACCTTATCTCCTGGCTAAAAGCTTGTAAGTTTCCTAGCCCCGAAATGATGGTACATTATTGTTACATTCTACGTCGTTGTAGGCTCTCCTGAACACTTGACTCTTCTAATATGTCAACGTAAGAGTTCAGATACCACCGGCAATTCTATCCGCATCCTTCTTCCAAACATTCGCTCCGTCATACTTTATCCGTTGATTTCACTTGGCTTTTTTTCTACAGGCATTAGTTATGGGTCATCCCTTGACTGTTGGGCAATCTGTAGTAGTCTTTTGGTAGCTTTAACCGAAGCTTCAGATGTCCCATTTGACTGATTGTGATATGGGTTGTTTGTTCGATGCTGAAAATCCCATTCGTCTGCAAACGCATTGAATTCGGCGCACACAAACTGAGAACCATTATCAGACAAACACACCTACGGTACTCCATAGCGAGCGAAGCGGACAAGCAGTTTGTTGACAACTTCACCTCCGGTGGTCGACTTCAAAACAGTTCGAGAAATAGTCCACCATGACCACATACTGTTCCCTGTCGTGATTGGATAAATCAGCCGCAACTAATTGCCAAGGTCTTTTCGGACGGTCTCTCAGCAGCATCGTTTCCTTCACTTGGATTGAATCGTGCCTTCAAAACCTTTCACACTTCATTATTTAATCCTTTATTATACTGGACAGACCTAGCCAAAATTAAAATTCCCTTGCTCTCTGAACACAGCTGTTCAACCCAGAATGTGCCACATGGACTCATTCAATGGATTTCTGTTGTAAATCCTTCAGGGTGACTATTCTCTTTCCTTTGAAAATTACTACCAGTTCTTCTGGCAGACTCTTTTTATCCTGCGGCCAGCCATTCTTCATTACTTGAGCCAGCTTCTGAAGTACTTAATCCTTTTCCGTTGCGTCCTTCAGCTCCAACATCTTGTCCATCGGTACCGTATTATAGTCCACTGATGCAATCGTCTCGAACTCAGTACCATCCATCATAACGTCGAGGATATAAACACGAGAGAGTGTGTCCCTGATGTGCAGTTGTTCTCCGGGCTAGTAGACTAGCTCACAATTTTGTAGTCTGATCATCATCCGTTTAGACGCCGGAGCGTAGCACCCAGTGGCTTCTTCACTATTACTATCAGAGGTTTGTGGTTTGTGTGTACCAGGCGTTTTTCCGAATGTGTAGGTGTTGAAACGTTCCAGAGCAAAACCCACTTCTAACATTTCCTTTCCGATTTATGCAGAGTTTCGTTCCGCAGTCGTAAGGCTCCGGCTTTTGTATTCAGTCGGTCTCAATTGTTGTAGAAACACAGCTCCAAGGCCTTACTCATTATTGCCACACTGGATTACCAGAGGAGGCCTAGGATTATATTATGCCAACACCGTGGCCATCGAAAGTAACCTTTTGATCTCGTCGAACGTTGACTGTTGAACTCCAGCCCACATCTATGTGACTCCTATGTGTGTAATTTGCCGAATTAGACGCATTACGTCAGCCAAATCGACTCAAGTGATCGGTCATGCCATTAAGAAGCGAAACTGCGCTGGCATCTTCGGGGGTCGACATATTCTGGATCGCCTTCATTTTGCCTGGATCGACTTTCAGTCCTTCAGACGTAAGTAGGTGGCCACGAAAGGTCAATTCTGTCGCCCAAACAGTTTTTATCGCATGGTAGCGTGATTCCTTGCAAAATGCACCGTTTAAGAGAAACCGCAAGATTCCTGTCGTGCTTCATACTCATGCATCTGTATATCAACACATCGTCAGCGACAGAGGTGTTTCCTTCAAGCCTACCTCTCTGGAAAATTTCATTCGACACTTTTAGTTTAAAAGGTGCACATAGCCACCGAAAATGCCCAAAAAGGGCGCTAAACGTGGTTAAATAGCTGGATTCTTCATCCAGCATTAGCTGCCGGTACGCGGAAGACAAACCAACCTTCGTAAAAAAAGGGTCTGGTCTAGTTCGGGCAAAATATCCCCTAGAGTCAGCAGCCGGTATTGTCCCCTTGACAGTACAGCATTCAGTGGCCTGGGGTCAATGCATACACGAATACCATCAGACTTCTTCAACGTTGATGCAACGTGACTGACGTAGTCGTTAGACCCATCAGCTGGAGCCATTACTTTCAGCTAATGCAAATGATTCAACTCGTTTTTAAACTTCTCACAGATGGCTAACGGAACAGCCCTCGCTGGTAACGCAACCGGTACGGCATTCTCGGCTACAGAAAGACTAACGGTACTTGGCATACAACCCAACACTTAATCAAACACAGAAGAATACTGATCAAACAGTTGGGGCATTTCTAACACATGAAGAAAATTGTCATCATGAAAAGTCATGAAGTTCACTGTCTTGATGGCATCCAATCCGAGAATTGGTTTTGAATCTCCCTCCACAAACAAAAATATCAAATACACAAGAGTTGCCATTCTTCGGATTTCTGATCGGCACACTTGCTTTTCATAGCACTTGCGTTCTTGATTTATTCCATCTTCGCAGTTGCCTATTGGTCGGTTCCACGATTGACGTTTAAAGATGTCCTGCCGGTACAACGTTGACGGATGCGTCTGAATCTAACTGACATCGCTTTTGTTTGTCTTCCTTATGACGTTCAGCGTCAACCCCACTTGGTCCGGATGTATCTCGAGCACCATTCAGCGTTTGCTGGACCTCTGACTCCTCAGTGATCAATCTGACAGACGATGTTCTGCACTGCTTGGTGAAGTGGTTCTTCCGGCACTTCATGCAAGTTTTTCCAAACGTTAGACATTTCTCTTTCTGTCGTTCATGGTATCCACCGCAAAACAGGCAGAGGCATACTGCAAGCCTGGCTAGTGCTCGGCTGATTGCGTTCAGCTCCGTTCCATTTTCATCGTTGAGGTTCTTGATTCTCTGTTCCGCAGCCGCTCTGTTGTTACACATGTCAATAAACTGGGTAAGTGTTAATTGTCCCACTCTCAGCAGTATCCTAGTTATTGCAGCGTCCTGAACATCAAGAACCATTCTGTTACGTATGACACCGTCTCTCATGCACTTGAAGAACTGCAAGTCTCGGCCAGCTCCTTCAGTGCCGTCACATACTGATCAATGGATTCTACCTGACGGCAATGTTCTTCCATTGTAGACAAGTCAGAACCGTCTGTGCCCCATAATCGGGCTAAGCCTCAAACTGCGTTCTGATTGGTCACACCTTCATCGACTAACGGCTCATTCGTCCACGCACATAAGAGTGACGGTACCGTTTATAAATGTCGGAATATAGTATGTACTTCTCCCGAGTCACGTGTTCTCTCTACCGCTGTTATTGCCTGTCCGGCCCAGTGTTGACTGCGCCCGAACGATGCTAAAGAACACTGGTCTATAATGAAGAACGCAAAATGTTTGCAAAGGTAAAGGAATCATCAATATGACTCAACGGTATGCTTTGTAGTGCGTTTAAATTTTGTGGAAATGCCCAGCGAGTTTTTTAAGTTGTGGAAGGTGATGTGGTTAATGATTGGTTTGTCTATTTTGTATATCTATATCGAACCGTAAAATCCTCCATGATTGTTCTCCTTTAGCACTTAGGTAAATTATAAACAGCAACCAAGTTTTGGTGTCATAACAACCGTGACGTTTCCCCTGTCCAGTCTTGTTTGAGCAAACTTAATGCCGAAGTTTCATTCCTTGTCAAATTTTGTACGATTGTTTTCTGATTTTTTTCATGACGTTAAGTGGGCTTCTTCAAATTTACATGGGGGCAGGTTTAGCAACACGAGCTCCAAAGTTGGAATTACATTCTGTAATCGCAGTGATTTTCTGCATACTTTGAAATCCAATCCCTAGCTCACTAACCGTCAGGGTTCCGCCAGACATCATATATATTGTAACATGTAAGCCGGCTGTCTTTAATCTGGTCGTCCGTTACGCCTTCGGACCAACTGTGGGGTAATGTGGAGACACCGTGGGACAGCGTTCTTCCGAAGTGGGGGTTCTAACAACAGTCCTGCGAAAGGAAACAACAAGAAACAAGCATGAGCCAAAGACCCAGTAAGTCATGCACACGACTTACACGAACGATAACTGAAACGGCGTCGACAACACAGCAGCACGCTCCGTTACACAATTCAAATTCAACATGTGCGTGTTTGCTGGTCTCGACCGCACGTTACAATATATATATATATATATCGGTTTTTGCAAACTTCTCTGTATTGTTGACCTCTTGTTTTATTTAAGGAATGAGACTTAATTCTCCTCTGAATTGTTGATGATGCACGTTGCTTATCTGCAGAAATGGTTGAACAAGGCTTCGTAGATGGTTTTATATCACCTAAGTGTGACTTCTCAATAAAAGTAATGACCCTCGCAAAATGCACGCGGACAGTTTGGATATTTAGCTGAAATAGACGACAAACCATTACGTTGAACATAACTTCTATTGAACAATATAACCAGTAACTCAAACAAGATTTTTCTGATAATTCCACGGTACAGTAAAGTATATTCTTTCATACCTTACGCAGCCGAAAGATATTCAAACAATTTTAATTTACCTTAAAAAGTTTCTGAAGTAAAATAAAACTCTTATCGATAAAAAACATGTATTGACTATTTACAAGTCAGTTTTGAAAATATGAATAGCTGATCCATCCTGAGTATACTCAGACAAACAGTAGAATGTGAAGACCTTCTCTTCTGCTGTCGAAAATAGATTATCTGGTAAATGCCCATTTCCGTGGCTGTTGTCACTGAGTAACAAATAACGGTTGTCTTCCATTTTCAATAAAATGCCATTTTATTTTCTACTCTGACGTTTCTTCATATGCCGCAATGCGTGTCGTCTCGAAGTTGACAGGCCGAAGCTTGCCGCGGAACAGTTTGTCAAAAAATGACAGTCATTTGTGCGTGTGTCTGAATTTTGATAAACGCCGCAAAAAACTTGAATAAGAAAGAAGCATAGAAGATTAGGAAAACTGATAAAACTAACTAAAATGTAGATCAATGCTTGATAAGAGCACAAAGGTGTCTTAGCATATGTTTTGGTGCATTCCATCCGGTTGGTTACCGAAAAGTATTATTCGGGTACCGTGCTTGAAAATTGTTAGAATATGCGAAGGACTGCATTTTATTGCGACGAATTCATGAAACTTGGTTAATACAACAGCCTCTACTTGTGACTGTCGACGGAGCATTACAAGTTTCCATAACGTTGTATATTATTGGTGAATTTTCTTGTGATCTCCGTATGCAAACATCTCTTATATCCAGAAAGAGGCAATCAAGACTTTGATTAGTTAATGTTAGTTTTGTTCGGTTTGTTTTTCTGTCTTTTTCATGATGCCGAAAGTTGAATTAAGTGAAATAGGTTTGATCTGTTTGTAGAAAGTCGATTCTAAACTTGTTTTATACTATGTTTTGCTGAGTGCAACAACTAATCATTATGAATGTTGCACTTTGATTGAATGGATAGGATATGTTTTCTTCTTTTTCACAGCTGATTGAGTGCCTGCTAAAATTTTCCTGTTTGATTTCTTTTAACATGCTATCATCCGTATCTATAGGTGATTGTTATAATGGACTCACTTCCCATCAAATGGCTGTTATTTTTAGAAGTTGGTTCTGTTCGCTCTTTTTTGAAAGCCTTTTTCTGCTGGACACTTTGTGCTCTTGATCAATTCACAATCGAGGTGAAAGAGTGCTTTTATTGTAATTTTAATAAACAACGCCGCATAGATTCCGATCGCTTTTTATGAAGTTTTTGCGGATTTAGAAGATAGTCCGTCCAATCTGATCGTCTGAATCAGCGTTTATGGGGTCACACATTACGCGCCATTCAGTGAATTGTCCCAGCTTGCCAGGTGCGATTCAGCATTAAGGATCTAGCAACATGTTCGAATTTATTAACCAAGTTATAAGACCCTACACAATGTTTTCCTTTTCAACACTACAACAGTATGAAGCTTGTTTTGATAGTTCATATTACTGGCGCACAAAGAAGGTAACACATACTTTCTAACAATTTTGACAGTTCAGTGGTAGTTGTTCCCTCCTTCAGTCCAGACGCTTATACCAGTGCTTGCGGAGCAATATATCTTTTGAGGCAACCTATTTTTGAATTTATTCGGACAAAACACGTTGAGTAGTTTCAACTAGAGATTGAAACACCAAACAGTCAAACAAATATCACTACGCACTGAAGTGAGAACTTAAAGGATTTAGGAGGAACCTTGTGTATCCTGACTGGGCCAGCATGAAAGTGAATTACACGTAACAATGAATAGAGTTTACAGTGAACATATCGATTAGCCAATAACAAGCCTATGAGAAAAATACAAAACATGTCTGGGCGCCCATGACCTTTGGAACCGGCAGGTGTGAAACGGGACGGTTTAAGTGAATGAGCGATTGCGTGTATGTGTGTGTGCATGCACATGCATGAACGTAACGTAAATGGACCGTACACCTGGGTAGTCAGGGGCTGGGTTAAGTTCAAGCTTAACATCGCTGTCATTTGATCGCAGCCTTCGCATTCAGATCACTGACAACAAGCGAAAGTGGTTGCACGTTCACATATGATTATTCGGTCGTGCCTAATGTGAGGTCAATGGCGCATTGGTCAACACGGTTGCCTCATGAAAGCGCGATCGGAGTTCAGATTCCGTTCGTGGTAAGGTCATGTACCAATGACGAGCCTCAACAATAGCAAAACTCGAGTTTAGTGCTTCTTTTCGAAAGGGGTCGTCTGTAATGTCTATCTGAATCCGAAGGCTCTGACCAAATATGAGTGATTTTCAATTTGAAATATCACTCAAGAAGTTGAATTACTGATTAAGTTCTAAGTAGTAACGTTTTAGCGCACTATATTCTTATAAAGCATGTGCGTTTTAGAAACCACCACACGCTCCGGAAGGAGTACAAGCGAATGACCTAGTAAGCGACTCAGTAATGGTGTAGATACATCGCAGCTCAAGCAGCTCTGACAGTATTATAGCAACAATAGTTGGCAACCAGAAAATTCTTAGGAACGTATCTGCAATTTTCCTAATCAATAAACAAAGAACTAGGACAGATCTTACAATCGACGTTAAACAAGGAAATGCCAGATGTGTGAGTTAACTTAAAAGTCTCGAAAGACGTTATAAAAAGCAATGCAACACAACCCAGCTGATAGTCGATATTCGTGACCACAGATGAAGAAGCACTAGTTTGTTACGAAGACACAGGAACAGCAATTGATTGAAAACTACTCAGAAAACGACATTATAAAAAACAAGGCAACCACTTTCGGATTAATGGAAAAGCTGAAGATAATACGCTGACATATTACAACAAGTACTGGGACAAAAGTTCTCTACTTCTAAACTGTTTGCAAACACGCGTGCGAAGTTGTGCGCATGTACTTACTCTGCATGCTTTATCTACGTCCACAACCCTGGAAAGCTTCTGATAGGTGGTTCTTTATTTCAAGTTGAATAAGTGTTCTAAGCTTATTTTGGTCAAAGGATCAGTGAGTGATGAGCATCGTTTGACGCTTCCAATCTGGAGAATAATGACACACTGTAATCCTAGTAATACGTCATTGAATCTACGAAATTTCTGAGAATTCAAATTGAAACTTGCTCGTTGATGCAAACGCATAATTGCCTGTCCGTCCTACGGAAACATTTCTCACGACTAAGTAAATTAATGACAGTAGTTTTTACTTTGTGGTGCTCAGCTTCGAACAGTGTGGAACAATATAGTCAATTGGGTTGTGCACATCGCGCTACCGAAAGCCAATGCAGGACGTGCTTGTAAAAAAGAGGCGTTCATGTCTTCAGCACTTTAAGATTACCAGAAAATGTTATTTTTATTGACACCGTAAGTTTTGTTAGGGTATTAAATTTTACTGAATTTTTAAGTACGCTCTCTCAAACTGTTGGTCTTTCATTATGAATTCCGACCTTGTTTAAGTGAGGACACCACCAGTAAGCCTCAAACTCTCACTCATCTCATTGAGATCTAACATAGTTATCCACTTTGTTGTGGTCCTGTGAGTATATCAGAATTAGGGAATCGGACTGGCCAAGTAAGTTTGTTTCCAAACGATGGACACGAACAGTAGTAGGGACTTGAAGGCATCCTGTCAACTGCCTGTATTTTCCACTGAACAAGCACCGCATTTCTATGTCAACCATTATATATGGTGCGCTTATTTAGCTGGCGTTTGGTATGTTCCCGTTTGGCTAGTCTGAATACAAGCATTCTATCCTAGGTTTATCTGATTACGATGGTAATCGCCTCATCAGCTGCTCCCTGGAGTGTTGCACTCATTCCTCTTTCAGTTTAAAATATACAATCTAACATTTCAACTTCATCGTGCTTTCACTGGTCTCATAAATGTTCATAGTATATGTGAAGGATTGCTTGGGGTTTCAAAAATTATATTGACCTAGGATACAGTGTTAACGCTCGTAAATATGATTCCAGACCCACTCAACAGATGTCTTCTTTTATGCCATAGCCGATCAGTCAACCGGCTGAACTGTTTAGACCCTTTTGAGTGGTGCAGAAAGGAATGATGTCTGTCCCCTTTGCAGGTATGGTTTAAGATACTTATTTTTCTTATCAATAATCACAGTGAGTCCGAAGGCGACGAATCTGAATCGACTCTCCATTTTGGACAATGAGCAACACACTTCATACTTGTGTTTATAAAGCTTAACATAGTATTCTGTCTTCAGATGTAACCTCTCATCATGGAACGTCCCTCAACAGAATGCGTTTATTGCAGGGTGACTGCAATTTTCATAGCGTTTGCTTGGCTATTAACTTGGATCTTTTAAATCTATCGAACTCAGGTATTTCAAATCTGCAACACTTCCAACCAAACTGCGAAATAAGCTGGCCTGTCTAGTGTCTTCATCGCTTTCGTGTTTCTAGGTTTTGTCATTCATGGTTTCCTGCCCCATAGTTGTAGACCTTCCCAGTCAGCCATGACTTCTGCCCCAAAGATCTGTGATTTGGCGTTTACAATTGGTTACAAGTCTCGTGAACCAACACAGACAATCACCGAAACTGACGAGAAAGATATGTTCCCGACTCGCTACTTTTCCTGAGGAAGGGTCGATTTCAACAACAAATCAGAAATGTCCCTAAAATTGGCCGACTTTCAATGTCGTTGTCCACTCGGATTGATTGTACGCAATGACTGACTGAGCCAACATGTGTGTGTGTGTGTGTGTGTGTGCACGCTGTCCATTCGAGCATTGACCAATTGCTCAACCTGCAGCATCTGCGTCTCTGATAGGTTGCACCACAGATAACAACCCGACCTTTCTCATATCTCAACGGTCTTGATACTGTAGATGAGTGTCCCATTAATACATGGCTATCATTAACACGAAAAATGTCATGGATGAACAAGTGAACAGTGTTCAGGTACTCACTGAGAACATCGTTGAACCTGTTATGTGGTTTGATTAGGCATTCGATTCATGGAAATAAAACACAAGTGAAAAACCTATACTGTCACTCTTTAAGGTTCTATGGCACGAGAAACAATGTGTACAAACGAATTTTAATACACAGTGCTCGTAGTGGTTAATTCAACACGTCATCATAATTGAGATATAGGCACCAACTCCGATATAAAACTCTTCCGTTGTCAAACACTATCTAATATATTTGAATATGCCATAGATCTTATAAGCTATGATACTGTAGTATGTAAACTCAAGTATCTATGTGGATAACGCTTTATTGTACTTGCCAGTCTTCATTTATATTTCGTATGTACCAATTGACAGATAAAGGTGTTCACCGACATTTACCCTACCGATTTCTTTCGGTATCCACATTGCTCCTTTATGCACGTTTTCAAATGACTTCAATCGGTTTGATATTCCAGTTTACGGAATATTTTCATCCATTCTACCAAACTGGAGGTCCGTTTTGTCTTAACTTTTGGAAATAACTCACAATTTTTTCTGTTAGCGAACGGTTGCTACTGGATAGTTCAAATCATGCGGTCGTTAGGTTTTATTTTATCGTTTGTAATAAAACGCACCAACAGTATTAAATTCGGATTTCAAGTTAAAATACGGACAGTTTCCTCTTAAAAACTTTCACACACTGAGAAAAGTACTTTCTACGACAGACTTTGGCCTATTTTCATCTCGATCTGTCTGTGTATCATAAAGGATTGGCTAATTATTTTGGCATTTCATTTCTGCTGCTGGTTGAAGAAAGCGACATCAATCAAAGAACTATACAACAATGAAATTACATTTCCCAGTAATCAAAAAGGAATTACGTCACCATACTGCTATCTACATTCAGATGATGCCCAGTAGCAACGGCTGTCTTGAAGGTTGGAAGTTAACGGAGCAACTACGCTGTGTCAGTCGCTCAGATAAACATTTTCTGCATTTTTGAGGAGTTGAAGGGTGATTTTGTAATGTCTTCAAACATGCTCCCACTATTTGTGTTTGAATCGCCTTCTTCAGCTGACTATTCATACTCTTTTGAATTTGTAACTGAAGATAAATAAATAGTACAACTTAAAGCTGAGAAAACAGGAGGGTTGGTTGGACTGTCAACAGTTGTGCTAAAAGATTGTGCTGCAAATCTGACCGAGCCTTTGGCAAATATATTCACAAAGTGCACTACTCAGGGGACAAGTGTTAATTGTTGCAGAACCGTTAGCATCAACTCGGTAACAAAGAAGGTCATGTCCAAATTTGGACTTATTGCATGCACCTGGGTGGTGACAAACGTTTTTGAAGAGATTCTCCTCGAACCCCTGCTGTTAAGTAACAACTGTACTGATCCACATCCGTTTACGTACTGTCAATCGCTGACATTATCCTATACTAGGTAGCGAAAAGGAGAGAGTCAGTTTTTGTCTTCATAATTGTAGTACTGCTTTCGAATGCATCCGGAGAAGGATTCTGTCTTATCCTTAAAAATTATGGCATTCGAATTTCTTGACAACTGCTGTTAAATGATTATTTTTAAAGAAGGTTCCAGGTCGCATGCTGAAGCCCTTAAGAATCTTTCCCAGCTGCCACACATTCGGATATTCTTCAAGGCAAACTTTTTTACGCTTCGCTTTTCCATCTGTGTAAGCCGCGTGCACATTCCCAGAAATTTGCTTTCGTTAAATGATGTCTTTTGAGTCCATGATTTAAAAATATCCTCCATACCCCTTTAGAATGGCCAAACCGAATAAGCCGGGTGTTCTAACCCTTGCACTTCGCCGTTCGATGGTAATAAATATATTGCTGTCTCGTTGTTCCTTCTTGAAAGAACAACTTGCCAACAGCTCGTTAATATTTGTGTTCAAAATACAAGTTGGAAATAAGTTTCTTCCCAAGTCACAATTTCTCTTCTATCTGGGTGTCACGTTGAACCACTAAAGTGAGAAGACTCAAGTGTCAAATCTCATTTCTAAAGTCGCCCTCAACCCGATACAATTTTGTTATCCGTTTTTTGAATATATGTACACTCCTCCTTTGGCTACAGTGTTCTAGGCTTACCAGTTCTAAACGTCCGGTTAGGTATTTCAAACTTATCTCTGGATATTTGAGACGCTTGTTCGACTGTAGTTATATACCTTGTTATAGCCTGATTTAATGTATCGTGTTTCGACGTCCCAAAACATGCAAATCTCTTGTCACCAGAATTTCGTCAAATTCCCACCATCTTCTTCATTCCGATCCTTTTCAACATGTACCCACATTCTCAACTCAGTCCAATTTCAAATCCATCTTTGTGTATACCCGTACATACTATTCACCTGTTAACCTGCACTCAGCACGCACGCTTAGCAGCCTCAACAGTTTTCCAAAGCAACAGATGATAAAGTAGAACCAATACCTTCACTGAATACTCCATCTGTTGAAGACGTGTTTGTGTCAATGCTGGATATTCACCTTTCAAATTGCATAAAGAAATTGCCCGAGTTGATTTGTTGTAATGCCACAGAAAACAGTAATGTGACTTTATCAAGATCTGGAAGATATACTCACCTGTGTGGGACGGGAGTACATCGTATTACCGTCGTGTGACAGGTAGCTTGTGTAACAAGAATCAATATGCTGCTTGCTAATATAGTGACACCTAATCAACTTTATGATTTCTAGGGACGCATTACATAAGATCCGTCGTTTGGTGATACGTCAAGCACAGTTGCACCTCGATACTATAGGTCAGAGTCCACTTGTTGTATACCAAAGCTGATCAGGTGAAGCCATGGCCATAGTAATATAAAAATATCCTTGGTCTAATTGTCGTCAGTGACTGCATAACACGTCAAGTGAAAAACTGTAAATAAAAACACCAGAGTTTCAAATCACCAGATCACCTCAGAATCATTCCACTACGACGGGTATAATGTCATAGTGAAGATAAAAACTTGAAATCATTAGAGTTATCAGTGAAAAATATAACACAGAAAGCGATCAATTTGAACAAATCCAACTATACAAAATGCAGAAATTCCGAAGCTGTATTTGAAGATTCACAATCGTATGATTGAACTGACTCTTATTTGCTACACTTGACTAAGTAATCTGAAAAGGCTTGACTAGTTGGGGACATCGGTTCACGTGCTCCAAACACACCGATGAAATGCGACTCATTTTTGTCTGATAAAGACAAGCGCTGTTGTTCGATTGTTAACTTCATGAAATAAAAACAACCTTAACACTTCGTTGTATATCATTAAGCTGGTGTGCAAAAGCATACTAGTTTTCGTAATTATAGTTCTCATGAGTTTTGAGATATTACAAAAAGCTTTGGTCGTTTATAACATTGATTATCTATTTCTGACTGTCATTCAGTTTAAGCCGAACATCGTTGCTGTCAGAGTAACCGTGAAGCATGTTGATATTTGCTTATAAAACATGCTATGTGGCTCTTCAGAGAAAACAAGCGTAACTGTCGGACTGAGATTAAAATCTAACTCCGCTAAAATCATTCGCGCATTTACTCTAAACAGTGGGATAGATATTGCTGACGCTTCGTACTCTGTTCACAAACATTGGATCAAAACAATTTTCCTTCCAGTCGGGCCGCGGCTATTTCAGCCGACCCTAGCCTAGGACTGATAAAATGTTTTTATGCACATTGGTTGGTAATATTGTCCTCTGTTGAATCTGTTAGCATCGATCATCTGCTTCAGTCATGAATGCCTCAGAACGTCAGAGAATCATTGATCATTGACCTTATCAACTGTCTGGAAATTGCCCTCGATCAGGCAATTATCTAACTCGGCTACTATTACACTACGTACATATATAACTGCATTGAATGAAGTTTAAGTTTAACATTCAGGAACGTACGTGGTAAAGTGACTCGCGCAATATTCAAAACGTTAACGGGATATGCAGTGAGTTCATTACTGCATCCCCTTTGATGTGATATACAACTAAAATCATTTTATAGTTACAGTGATTACACCGTTTAGAGAATACTCATAAGCAATTTGTAACGAAGTCAAGACAAAGCGTGAATGGTCTTGCGTTAACCTGGGGTTTTCATCTCCCACCGAACATAATTTGGAGAGCTAGTTCAAGGCTGGATGCACAGAATCCGCCGCCAAATAGGTGACAAACTTTTCTTGCGCTTGTTTTCTAAAAGCATCTTTCGTTTCTATCTTGCAATAAAACTCTCATTGTGTATTGGTTGCGAAAATGTTTGTTAATACAGCTGTAAGTGCACAGAATAGCAGATCATGGTTAAGGAAGTAGGATGGATTAACCAGTTCATCTGAGTTAAGACCAGATAGAATGAAACGCATAGATCTTTCTCTATAATGCCAGTGAATTGTCACCAAATTTCACGCTATATGTACAACAGTTCTACTTGTCAATAACAAAGGTTGTCCGTACAATGATAACCTTTTTCTGTTCACTGTGGGTGTTGTTTGTATATTTCAGACTTCCTTCAACAAGTGCACTAAGCCAAAGAACAAGCTGAGAGGAAACGGGTATGCTTGGTGCTGTGTGTGGATAGGTCTGTGCTTGTGCGACCTAACGTGCAGTTGGACTCTAACATCACTCTTTCCGTGGCATCAACCGGAGTTAGCTTGTAAACATTGTAGAACCAGCACATCATCTGAAATGGGAAAACGCAATATCAGAATGATTGATTAGTGGTTCAGCAACTGTGCCAAACACAAAATGTTGCACAAGATAATCCGAAAGTCTGGTACTATCATGGGTCAACACTCTAATCTAAATTAAACAGAAACCAAAAACACTACCATTTCTTATAGTTACACCATCTAGAAGCTTGATGAAGACTGAGTTACTGCACAGTCCCAGCTTGTGATCCTAACATGGACAATGATCTACGGACTCCATTGGGGCTTAGATAGATGACGAAACTAACTGGCCAATTAGTTAGAATATGCAATCTTAGGCATTTTCCGCTCCTGTATTAGGATGTATGGCCGAGGAGTATCGCTTATGCTTACCTGACAAGTGGCAACGACTAAGAAACCGGTCGCGTGTTCCCGACGAACTTCGATCACCAGGCACACACTACTTATCTCACCATACCCTGAAAAATGTTTTGAGTCTATGAGGCATTTGCCATTTACATTTATGTTCAAGAGTGGTCCAAATCACTGGAACATAACATGCAGGTATTAATGGCGTTATTTCATTAATTCCGTGTAGGCCTCCATTTTGACTGTCTCATCAAACGTGCACCTTACTGCATTCACCGCGTAAATTCTCATTGATACCAACGTAGTACACCAACCTACAAAGTTTTCAAACAAGAACATAAGGATGAGTTCTTCTGTAAATCTACCATGTTCACCGTACAGTTTGTTTTAAATCTGCAGCTTTGTCACAGTAAGTAAAGTGAACGGAAACGCAGGATTCTTGATGTACTCGCTCAAAACACA
This sequence comes from Paragonimus skrjabini miyazakii, assembly GCA_014338405.1. Taxonomy (NCBI): domain Eukaryota; kingdom Metazoa; phylum Platyhelminthes; class Trematoda; order Plagiorchiida; family Troglotrematidae; genus Paragonimus; species Paragonimus skrjabini miyazakii. The sequence goes on from JTDE01001194.1 coordinate 104,982, forward strand.
TTGACACTTAGTTCCCCAGGTCATTCAACGAAAAGTGCGTGCTTACAGTCGACCGATGAATTGCTGGTAATTTCGACATTGGTTAATTTGGAAGTGGTAGAAAAAACTAACAAACGAGTTTGAAATACAGAATTCCGGAATTCTGCCACAGGTTTCAAGTTAACCTTCTTACTACGAGACTAACATACCAGTTATTCGTGACTCACCAGATTCACCTTGTTTGTAAGTTACTTACAGGGTTAAACCAGCCTGAATAAGAGGATTACCTTTTTGTGACTAACTGAATCTCACCTTTTTTCACGACGCTTCCGTACAAAACCATTCAAGTAATCCCACCCTAGAAATTTGACAAGCAATTGACACTGTCGTGCTTGCTTCTACGTAAGCTAACTTCAGACATAAATTCGAAAACCTATTTTAAAAATAACTAGAGGGAGTTGCGATAATAAAAGATTAGAAGTTAATCGACCGTAGTATTCGCTACTAACTTGACATTTGAGTACCGTATTTTTCAAGCAACCGATCTGTTTGTGTTATGATCACACTCAAAGCGACAAATAAACGGGTTTAGTTCTAGTTTGGACTTATCAGATGGACAGAAAGACGGTATGAGAGAAATATGGATCGTCAGCCTTTGTGTTAAGAACGGAATATCTTATCTGATAGAATAAATTGCCTCAACCAAAGGACGCTCTCAAACGAAGATGATACAGATCACACTGTGTCAGTCTGAAACTACGTTTCCTGAAATACTAGAATAGCAAATATGTGTCTCTATCGTGCCCAAATTAATTACTTAACGAGTTTGCGTCAGACTACAAGGCCAAAGGAAGCCGAGTGAGTGAAAAACAGACCGGATAGCAATCATACCAGAGTTTGCATCGACCAGATGTCTGCTTTAAAACAGGTCTTGGAACATCAACCATCATGTAGGCAGTCAGTTTTTGTCGGCCTAAAGGCTGTCTTTTGTTAGGTTGCTCATGGTTTTCTGAAACTGTCTACCTCACGGCCGTCGTCCAGGGAAATGGGTGATTCTATTAACTTTCTTCTGCACTCATTTTACAGATAAGGTAAGTTAACTAACAACTACTTCGGGTGGTGTTCGCCCGAAGTGCCTGATCTCATGTTCCCCTTCGGGATTGTCCTAGAAACCAACCTATTCAATGCCCTTAGGGAGTCTAACGACGAAGGTGAAAAGTTTCTTTGTGAAGATAATCTAGAGTATGCAGATGATATTTTCGTCTGAGGCATGAGTACATTGCCAGAAAAGATGAATACCCATGTTTACATAAATGGAGTGCGTTCTGAAACTAAAAAATGCAAAATGCTGTTACGTAACCGGAGCAGTCCTACATGAACGTACTTTATGATAAGCAGTCATTTCGATGCTTTGAATGGCTTCACCTACATGAGTCATAAATTTATATCGCTCATGCGATATCACTGAGGATAATAAACTCTTCTGTTGCCCCTACAGTGTGCGCCATTCACGATTTGTAAACGTGGCTTGTTTTCTAACCATTTTTTTCTTCTACAGTTAGATCACACCGAAAAGAATAATTGCCCGAACAGTTAGGTTGTTGGCCCGTGCGCATCTCCAGAAGTTTCAGATGAGCACTTGATTGGTCAACTGTTGGAAGTTTCCTCCAATATTGAAATAAAAGCAATGTTAACCTTCAAAACCATCAAGGTTGGATAAAAGTTGAAAATGTGCATACACTGTGCTGTTCAAAGCTATTAGACCTATCGTTTTCCGTCAGTATACCATATAACCTCAAACTGGAAAGTTTTCAGTTCACCGCTAACTTATCAGTTACTGTTTAATTACGCTAGTAGTAGAATGTCGTAAGCGACGTACAAAAGGATACTTACAAGACCAAAGGAACGCCACGATCGTCCAAGGTCTATTAACCGTTAAAAGTATATGTACTTTCAGTTTCTCCCATAAAACCCCAGCATCTCTCTGGCTTACTACTCGATAGCCCATAGTCACAAAGTTCTCACCCATTGAAAACAGTGGACTCATTTTTACAATACGACATCTTGACCCGAAAGAAATTGTATAATTATAAATGATAGAAATTTGTTGTAAGAGGATTTACTGAAATACTCCTAGACATAAAACCGGTCAGTACCCACCTTGAATCTTTTTCAGCTGGTCAATATCTTGGTTCAGCCGACTCGTCAATAACTTAACGTAAGCTAAAAGTAAACACAGAATAATGAAGATGCTGTGAAGAGGGTTATCACGTTTTTCATACATTTTAACATCACTTACTAATATTAATCTGGTTAAAAATTTCGTTACCATTCTTCAAACAATGAATTGTTTTTCTTTCGCTTTTGTTCCTCATAAAAGTAGCATTTCGTTAATAATCCCTTCAGGTAGCAGGTTTTGTACCGAACACAAAATGAACAAAAATTTGGCGTCTAAGAGTTTGGATTGCATTGATTATCTTATGTGTAATCACCTACAACGTTCACTTAGCTTCGTTTATGATCCACCGTATTGAAAACATTAACTCACGATGATCACACACCTCATTTATGGAAAATCAGAACCAAGTTACAAAGATAGTCAATAAAAAAGATACCAGTAAATGAAGTATCGGAACGAGTAAATTAGTGTGGTGACATTGGGCTGATCATAAGTATATGTCTTCATTAGTAGCAGTTGTAATATGACCTTCGAGGTTGTGCACATAGTATGCAAACTACTACTCATTTAGCGTGGCGATAAACAAAATCAACTCATCATATATAACCGTTTCGCCGAAGTCTCGTGCAGCTACTGACCAAAGTGCGTGATCATTTCGAAGTGAAAACAGTTGGTCATGTTCAGTTACGATCAGGCATAGTCAACTGGGTTGAAACAACTGAGTACTGTTCCGGCTAGTGCTTGAAGTTTGTGTTCCAAACAGGAATATGCACCGTTAATGAAGTTAGTGACCGGCTTGTGATTTTTGGGGTTACGTTCCATATCTGTTGATCTCAAAATATATACCGCGGGCTACATCGGATGTATCACAAAAATGCACTTCGGTGACCAGACCTCAGAGAACTTCATAATCAAAGTATTAGGTATCGAGTAGCAGCAACGCTAGGTTGCTTGAGATTCGGCAATATTTTAGACGTGACGTAGTGAAATTAGGAAGGAGACAGCTAGGAATGATGCAATTGATTCAGCGAACCAAAACGCTAATTTTGGAATACTGTCATGGAAAGAGTACGTAAGCATTTGCAGTAATGGTGCACCGCCAACCCCAGGTCGGAAGGGAGGATTCTTGATGCTTGGGTTGGATTGTAATCAATGTGCTTTGCACCTACAGTTACTTCGAAAACGTCTGTTGTAATAAACTTTGTATCAACACATTGTGAAGAGGACAAACAATTCCATCAAAGTCCTTATGTGCATCAGGGTAAATCCTCACTGCTGCAGGATTTCTGCCGACTTATGTGATAAAGTGAATTTGTAACACAAGCAGAAGTCAAGAAAAATGTACAGCAATGTGAGAACCTCAAAAGATATTACAGACGATCGCCTCTTTTTCGTTTGTTATATTATATCACTTAACACGAGTAAGCATCAATCCTCAATCTGTGTTTAAACTGCTAACCTCTGAAGACCAGCCAAAGAGAAAATTTCATTGATTGCGAACTCCATCTAGTTCAAAAGTTGGCGTTCTCCGAGCAATGGTTGTCGGTAGCGTGGATCTCATTTTGCAGCCGATACGCTCTCATTATCAAATAAGTGGTATACAGTTAGTTGCATCCGTCAAGTGCTTTGAGTAGAAGAAAACGTCAACAAACAATGGTGCAAAACCACAAAGGCTAATCTTTGGAACCAATAAAGATACTGATAGCAGACAGGCGGGCTAAACTGAATGAAAGAAACCTCAGACAAGACATGTTAATAATTGCATTCAGTAGAAAGGGTTCCAGTTTCTGGTCACTTGCAGACAGTCACGAATTTTGATGGTATAAACTGAATAGCATCAACAGTTGAACACAGTTAGCTGTTTTTTTTTCGAAGTAAAATTCGCCAAACTGAGCTCTTGCTGACGGAATTAAGACCCTCGTCTATAATTCACAGTAATTCTAAGGGCCTCCTTCACAGTTAAATAATGTTTTCTACGTGTATGATTCAACCAAAGACTTCTGTTTATCGTATTACGATACGTTATGATGTCGTGCATGATACACAAGTAATAACTAACTTTGTTTCATAACTCGTACTCTTTTCCACTTTCTTCTGGTTCCATGAACACGGGGGCTGACAATATCCATATCGTGAGCTGAAAGGCCGAGTCACTCGGAACCCAAGATCGAGGATTAATAAACGGTACTTGATAACTTGCTCATGACAAATAAAAACCTCACATAGATGAACATGTGGTATAACTTGAACCCCTTGGTATCTGTGCTGTCTCATCATTCCAGCTCCTTGTTGACTTATACATTTCACTTATGAAAGATACTTACATATGTGTTTGTAACTGATAGCTCTGGCTGTGCTAGAACACTACAATCAGATGCAGTCACGTTTCATTTGTTGAACTGTCAGTGTCAAAGCGAGTAAGCACAAAATGAACAATTGGTGAAGTAAGGTTACTTGAAATGAAAGCGTATAAGCTAAATTCGGGTGTTGTTTTTTAGTCGAGACTCCCCATCGTGAGTTCAAATGCACTCTCGTTCCCTGCGTAAGAACAAACTTCCAAGCACGTACTATCTAATCAGTAATCGGGAAGTTATCGTGGAACGAAGGATCGCTCAATAGTTGAATAGCTTTAACCATCGTTTTTGAGACCAACAAAATTTCTGTGTATTACAGGTTTCCGTTTAAAATACTGAGACCAATATTTTGAGTTTTAGAATATGTTGTTGAAGACACAGTAACTGCGCACTTTCAATCAGTGAATAATAGGAGGCTGGTTAATATAATGTGAACACCACTCACACCAGATTACGGCTGTCGTATCCCCATAAACCTTCAACCAGCCCTCCTACTACTCCGACTACTTATCAGTAATCTAAAATATCGCCTAGCAGGTTTAATGAGATCAAAGATTTCGACCTGTCTTGGAAGTCCTAATGGCGGGGTTATCGATTGGAGTTAATAGACAGTAACTGTGTTTGCTATCGAGACGATCGGGCAACCTAATCATTACTCACAAGCGAAAGTGGTTGAGCGTTCACATAGGATAATTCGGTCGTGCCTAATGTGAGGTCAATGGCGCAGTGGTAAACACGGTTGCCTCATGAACAGCGTGGCCGTGGTTCAAGTCCCGGCAGTGGCGATGATATGCACTACTGACGAGCTCTAATGAGAGCGAAACTCGAGTCTAGTGCTTCTTTTCGAAAGGGGCCGACTGGAAAGTCTATGGGAATGTGACAGCTATTGTGGGGGGACTGTCAGGCAGGACGTGCGAGCATTCCAACTCTCGGCGGAATACCCCAACACAG